>CAJYYI030000137.1:47500-250000 GCA_913789915.3 Sphecodes monilicornis
AATACGCCACTGGAAACTTGACTTGCAGATCGGAGGTTGGTACTGAAGCAATACGCCGCTGGAAACATGTCTTGCAGATCGGAGGTTGGTACTGAAGCAACACGCCGCTGGCAACTTAACTTGCAGATCGGAGGTTGGTACTGAAGCAATACGCCGCTGGCAACATGTCTTGCAGATCGGAGGTTGGTACTGTAGCAATACGCCGCTGGAAACTTGACATGCAGATCGCAGGTTGGTACTGAAGCAATACGCTGCTGGCAACATGTCTAGCAGATCAGAGGTTGGTACTGAAGCAATACGCCGCTGGCAACTTACATTGCGGATCGGAGGTTGGTACTGAAGCAATACGCCGCTGGAAACTTGACTTGCAGATCGGAGGTTGGTACTGAAGCAATACGGCGCTGGAAACTTGACTTGCAGATCGGAGGTTGGTACTGAAGCAATACGCCGCTGGAAACATGTCTTGCAGATCGGAGGTTGGTACTAAAGCAATACACCGCTGGCAACTTACCTTGCAGATCGGAGGTTGGTACTGAAGCAATACGCCACTGGAAACTTGACTTGCAGATCGGAGGTTGGTACTGAAGCAATACGCCGCTGGAAACATGTCTTGCAGATCGGAGGTTGGTACTAAAGCAATACACCGCTGGCAACTTACCTTGCAGATCAGAGGTTGGTACTGAAGCCATACGCCACTGGAAACTTGACTTGCAGATCGGAGGTTGGTACTGAAGCAATACGCCGCTGGCAACATGTCTAGCAGATCAGAGGTTGGTACTGAAGCAATACGCCGCTGGCAACTTACATTGCGGATCGGAGGTTGGTACTGAAGCAATACGCCGCTGGCAACATGTCTTGCAGATCGGAGGTTGTTACAGAAGCAATACGCCGCTGGAAACTTGACTAGCAGATCGCAGGTTGCTACTGAAGCAATGCGCCGCTGGCAACATGTCTTGCAGATCGGAGGTTGGTACTGAAGCAATACGCCGCTGGCAACATGTCTTGCAGATCGGAGGTTGTTACAGAAGCAATACGCCGCTGGAAACTTGACTTGCAGATCGGAGGTTGGTACTGAAGCAATACGCCGCTGGAAACATGTCTTGCAGATCGGAGGTTGGTACTAAAGCAATACACCGCTGGCAACTTACCTTGCAGATCGAAGGTTGGTACTGAAGCAATACGCCGCTGGAAACTTGACTTGCAGATCGGAGGTTGGTACTGAAGCAATACGCCGCTGGAAACATGTCTTGCAGATCGGAGGTTGGTACTGAAGCAACACGCCGCTGGCAACTTACCTTGCAGATCGGAGGTTGGTACTGAAGCAATACGCCGCTGGCAACATGTCTTGCAGATCGGAGGTTTGTACTGTAGCAATACGCCGCTAGAAACTTGACATGCAGATCGGAGGTTGGTACTGCAGCAATACGCCGCTGGAAACATGTCTTGCAGATCGGAGGTTGGTACTAAAGCAATACACCGCTGGCAACTTACATTGCGGATCGGAGGTTGGTACTGAAGCAACACGCCGCTGTCAACTTACATTGCGGATCGGAGGTTGGTACTGAAGCAATACGCCGCTGGAAACTTGACTTGCAGATCGGAGGTTGGTACTGAAGCAATACGGCGCTGGAAACTTGACTTGCAGATCGGAGGTTGGTACTGAAGCAATACGCCGCTGGAAACATGTCTTGCAGATCGGAGGTTGGTCCTAAAGCAATACACCGCTGGCAACTTACCTTGCAGATCGGAGGTTGGTACTGAAGCAATACGCCACTGGAAACTTGACTTGCAGATCGGAGGTTGGTACTGAAGCAATACGCCGCTGGAAACATGTCTTGCAGATCGGAGGTTGGTACTAAAGCAATACACCGCTGGCAACTTACCTTGCAGATCGGAGGTTGGTACTGAAGCAATACGCCACTGGAAACTTGACTTGCAGATCGGAGGTTGGTACTGAAGCAATACGCCGCTGGCAACATGTCTAGCAGATCAGAGGTTGGTACTGAAGCAATACGCCGCTGGCAACTTACATTGCGGATCGGAGGTTGGTACTGAAGCAATACGCCGCTGGCAACATGTCTTGCAGATCGGAGGTTGTTACAGAAGCAAAACGCCGCTGGAAACTTGACTTGCAGATCGGAGGTTGGTACTGAAGCAATACGGCGCTGGAAACTTGACTTGCAGATCGGAGGTTGGTACTGAAGCAATACGCCGCTGGAAACATGTCTTGCAGATCGGAGGTTGGTACTGTAGCAATACGCTGCTGGAAACATGTCTTGCAGATCGGAGGTTGGTACTAAAGCAATACACCGCTGGCAACTTACCTTGCAGATCGGAGGTTGGTACTAAAGCAATACACCGCTGGCAACTTACCTTGCAGATCGGAGGTTGGTACTAAAGCAATACACCGCTGGCAACTTACCTTGCGGATCGGAGGTTGGTACTGAAGCAATACGCCACTGGAAACTTGACTTGCAGATCGGAGGTTGGTACTGAAGCAATACGCCGCTGGAAACATGTCTTGCAGATCGGAGGTTGGTACTAAAGCAATACACCGCTGGCAACTTACCTTGCAGATCGGAGGTTGGTACTGAAGCAATACGTCGCTGGAAACATGTCTTGCAGATCGGAGGTTGGTACTAAAGCAATACACCGCTGGCAACTTACCTTGCAGATCGGAGGTTGGTACTGAAGCAAGACGCCACTGGAAACTTGACTTGCAGATCGGAGGTTGGTACTGAAGCAATACGCCGCTGGAAACATGTCTTGCAGATCGGAGGTTGGTACTAAAGCAATACACCGCTGGCAACTTACCTTGCGGATCGGAGGTTGGTACTGAAGCAATACGCCGCTGGCAACATGTCTTGCAGATCGGAGGTTGGTACTGAAGCAATACGCCGCTGGCAACTTACATTGCGGATCGGAGGTTGGTACTGAAGCAATACGCCGCTGGCAACATGTCTTGCAGATCGGAGGTTGTTACAGAAGCAATACGCCGCTGGAAACTTGACTTGCAGATCGCAGGTTGCTACTGAAGCAATACGCCGCTGGCAACATGTATTGCAGATCGGAGGTTGGTACTGAAGCAATACGCCGCTGGCAACTTACATTGCGGATCGGAGGTTGGTACTGAAGCAATACGCCGCTGGCAACATGTCTTGCAGATCGGAGGTTGTTACAGAAGCAATACGCCGCTGGAAACTTGACTTGCAGATCGGAGGTTGGTACTGAAGCAATACGCCGCTGGAAACATGTCTTGCAGATCGGAGGTTGGTACTAAAGCAATACACCGCTGGCAACTTACCTTGCAGATCGGAGGTTGGTACTGAAGCAATACGCCACTGGAAACTTGACTTGCAGATCGGAGGTTGGTACTGAAGCAATACGCCGCTGGAAACATGTCTTGCAGATCGGAGGTTGGTACTGAAGCAATACGCCGCTGGCAACTTAACTTGCAGATCGGAGGTTGGTACTGAAGCAATACGCCGCTGGCAACATGTCTTGCAGATCGGAGGTTGGTACTGTAGCAATACGCCGCTGGAAACTTGACATGCAGATCGGAGGTTGGTACTGAAGCAATACGCCGCTGGCAACATGTCTAGCAGATCAGAGGTTGGTACTGAAGCAATACGCCGCTGGCAACTTACATTGCGGATCGGAGGTTGGTACTGAAGCAATACGCCGCTGGAAACTTGACTTGCAGATCGGAGGTTGGTACTGAAGCAATACGGCGCTGGAAACTTGACTTGCAGATCGGAGGTTGGTACTGAAGCAATACGCCGCTGGAAACATGTCTTGCAGATCGGAGGTTGGTACTAAAGCAATACACCGCTGGCAACTTACCTTGCAGATCGGAGGTTGGTACTGAAGCAATACGCCGCTGGAAACTTGACTTGCAGATCGGAGGTTGGTACTGAAGCAATACGCCGCTGGAAACATGTCTTGCAGATCGGAGGTTGGTACTAAAGCAATACACCGCTGGCAACTTACCTTGCAGATCGGAGGTTGGTACTGAAGCAATACGCCACTGGAAACTTGACTTGCAGATCGGAGGTTGGTACTGAAGCAATACGCCGCTGGCAACATGTCTAGCAGATCAGAGGTTGGTACTGAAGCAATACGCCGCTGGCAACTTACATTGCGGATCGGAGGTTGGTACTGATGCAATACGCCGCTGGCAACATGTCTTGCAGATCGGAGGTTGTTACAGAAGCAATACGCCGCTGGAAACTTGACTAGCAGATCGCAGGTTGCTACTGAAGCAATGCGCCGCTGGCAACATGTCTTGCAGATCGGAGGTTGGTACTGAAGCAATACGCCGCTGGCAACATGTCTTGCAGATCGGAGGTTGTTACAGAAGCAATACGCCGCTGGAAACTTGACTTGCAGATCGGAGGTTGGTACTGAAGCAATACGCCGCTGGAAACATGTCTTGCAGATCGGAGGTTGGTACTAAAGCAATACACCGCTGGCAACTTACCTTGCAGATCGAAGGTTGGTACTGAAGCAATACGCCACTGGAAACTTGACTTGCAGATCGGAGGTTGGTACTGAAGCAATACGCCGCTGGAAACATGTCTTGCAGATCGGAGGTTGGTACTGAAGCAACACGCCGCTGGCAACTTACCTTGCAGATCGGAGGTTGGTACTGAAGCAATACGCCGCTGGCAACATGTCTTGCAGATCGGAGGTTTGTACTGTAGCAATACGCCGCTAGAAACTTGACATGCAGATCGGAGGTTGGTACTGCAGCAATACGCCGCTGGAAACATGTCTTGCAGATCGGAGGTTGGTACTGTAGCAATACGCTGCTGGAAACATGTCTTGCAGATCGGAGGTTGGTACTAAAGCAATACACCGCTGGCAACTTACCTTGCAGATCGGAGGTTGGTACTAAAGCAATACACCGCTGGCAACTTACCTTGCGGATCGGAGGTTGGTACTGAAGCAATACGCCACTGGAAACTTGACTTGCAGATCGGAGGTTGGTACTGAAGCAATACGCCGCTGGAAACATGTCTTGCAGATCGGAGGTTGGTACTAAAGCAATACACCGCTGGCAACTTACCTTGCAGATCGGAGGTTGGTACTGAAGCAATACGTCGCTGGAAACATGTCTTGCAGATCGGAGGTTGGTACTAAAGCAATACACCGCTGGCAACTTACCTTGCAGATCGGAGGTTGGTACTGAAGCAATACGCCACTGGAAACTTGACTTGCAGATCGGAGGTTGGTACTGAAGCAATACGCCGCTGGAAACATGTCTTGCAGATCGGAGGTTGGTACTAAAGCAATACACCGCTGGCAACTTACCTTGCGGATCGGAGGTTGGTACTGAAGCAATACGCCGCTGGCAACATGTCTTGCAGATCGGAGGTTGGTACTGAAGCAATACGCCGCTGGCAACTTACCTTGCGGATCGGAGGTTGGTACTGAAGCAATACGCCGCTGGCAACATGTCTTGCAGATCGGAGGTTGTTACAGAAGCAATACGCCGCTGGAAACTTGACTTGCAGATCGCAGGTTGCTACTGAAGCAATACGCCGCTGGCAACATGTATTGCAGATCGGAGGTTGGTACTGAAGCAATACGCCGCTGGCAACTTACATTGCGGATCGGAGGTTGGTACTGAAGCAATACGCCGCTGGCAACATGTCTTGCAGATCGGAGGTTGTTACAGAAGCAATACGCCGCTGGAAACTTGACTTGCAGATCGGAGGTTGGTACTGAAGCAATACGCCGCTGGAAACATGTCTTGCAGATCGGAGGTTGGTACTAAAGCAATACACCGCTGGCAACTTACCTTGCAGATCGAAGGTTGGTACTGAAGCAATACGCCACTGGAAACTTGACTTGCAGATCGGAGGTTGGTACTGAAGCAATACGCCGCTGGAAACATGTCTTGCAGATCGGAGGTTGGTACTGAAGCAATACGCCGCTGGCAACTTAACTTGCAGATCGGAGGTTGGTACTGAAGCAATACGCCGCTGGCAACATGTCTTGCAGATCGGAGGTTGGTACTGTAGCAATACGCCGCTGGAAACTTGACATGCAGATCGCAGGTTGGTACTGAAGCAATACGCTGCTGGCAACATGTCTAGCAGATCAGAGGTTGGTACTGAAGCAATACGCCGCTGGCAACTTACCTTGCAGATCGGAGGTTGGTACTGAAGCAATACGCCGCTGGAAACTTGACTTGCAGATCGGAGGTTGGTACTGAAGCAATACGGCGCTGGAAACTTGACTTGCAGATCGGAGGTTGGTACTGAAGCAATACGCCGCTGGAAACATGTCTTGCAGATCGGAGGTTGGTACTAAAGCAATACACCGCTGGCAACTTACCTTGCAGATCGGAGGTTGGTACTGAAGCAATACGCCACTGGAAACTTGACTTGCAGATCGGAGGTTGGTACTGAAGCAATACGCCGCTGGAAACATGTCTTGCAGATCGGAGGTTGGTACTAAAGCAATACACCGCTGGCAACTTACCTTGCAGATCGGAGGTTGGTACTGAAGCAATACGCCACTGGAAACTTGACTTGCAGATCGGAGGTTGGTACTGAAGCAATACGCCGCTGGCAACATGTCTAGCAGATCAGAGGTTGGTACTGAAGCAATACGCCGCTGGCAACTTACATTGCGGATCGGAGGTTGGTACTGAAGCAATACGCCGCTGGCAACATGTCTTGCAGATCGGAGGTTGTTACAGAAGCAATACGCCGCTGGAAACTTGACTAGCAGATCGCAGGTTGCTACTGAAGCAATGCGCCGCTGGCAACATGTCTTGCAGATCGGAGGTTGGTACTGAAGCAATACGCCGCTGGCAACATGTCTTGCAGATCGGAGGTTGTTACAGAAGCAATACGCCGCTGGAAACTTGACTTGCAGATCGGAGGTTGGTACTGAAGCAATACGCCGCTGGAAACATGTCTTGCAGATCGGAGGTTGGTACTAAAGCAATACACCGCTGGCAACTTACCTTGCAGATCGAAGGTTGGTACTGAAGCAATACGCCACTGGAAACTTGACTTGCAGATCGGAGGTTGGTACTGAAGCAATACGCCGCTGGAAACATGTCTTGCAGATCGGAGGTTGGTACTGAAGCAACACGCCGCTGGCAACTTACCTTGCAGATCGGAGGTTGGTACTGAAGCAATACGCCGCTGGCAACATGTCTTGCAGATCGGAGGTTTGTACTGTAGCAATACGCCGCTAGAAACTTGACATGCAGATCGGAGGTTGGTACTGCAGCAATACGCCGCTGGAAACATGTCTTGCAGATCGGAGGTTGGTACTAAAGCAATACACCGCTGGCAACTTACATTGCGGATCGGAGGTTGGTACTGAAGCAACACGCCGCTGTCAACTTACCTTGCAGATCGCAGGTTGGTACTGAAGCAATACGCTGCTGGCAACATGTCTAGCAGATCAGAGGTTGGTACTGAAGCAATACGCCGCTGGCAACTTACATTGCGGATCGGAGGTTGGTACTGAAGCAATACGCCGCTGGAAACTTGACTTGCAGATCGGAGGTTGGTACTGAAGCAATACGGCGCTGGAAACTTGACTTGCAGATCGGAGGTTGGTACTGAAGCAATACGCCGCTGGAAACATGTCTTGCAGATCGGAGGTTGGTCCTAAAGCAATACACCGCTGGCAACTTACCTTGCAGATCGGAGGTTGGTACTGAAGCAATACGCCGCTGGAAACTTGACTTGCAGATCGGAGGTTGGTACTGAAGCAATACGCCGCTGGAAACATGTCTTGCAGATCGGAGGTTGGTACTAAAGCAATACACCGCTGGCAACTTACCTTGCAGATCGGAGGTTGGTACTGAAGCAATACGCCACTGGAAACTTGACTTGCAGATCGGAGGTTGGTACTGAAGCAATACGCCGCTGGCAACATGTCTAGCAGATCAGAGGTTGGTACTGAAGCAATACGCCGCTGGCAACTTACATTGCGGATCGGAGGTTGGTACTGAAGCAATACGCCGCTGGCAACATGTCTTGCAGATCGGAGGTTGTTACAGAAGCAAAACGCCGCTGGAAACTTGACTTGCAGATCGGAGGTTGGTACTGAAGCAATACGGCGCTGGAAACTTGACTTGCAGATCGGAGGTTGGTACTGAAGCAATACGCCGCTGGAAACATGTCTTGCAGATCGGAGGTTGGTACTGTAGCAATACGCCGCTGGAAACATGTCTTGCAGATCGGAGGTTGGTACTAAAGCAATACACCGCTGGCAACTTACCTTGCAGATCGGAGGTTGGTACTAAAGCAATACACCGCTGGCAACTTACCTTGCGGATCGGAGGTTGGTACTGAAGCAATACGCCACTGGAAACTTGACTTGCAGATCGGAGGTTGGTACTGAAGCAATACGCCGCTGGAAACATGTCTTGCAGATCGGAGGTTGGTACTAAAGCAATACACCGCTGGCAACTTACCTTGCAGATCGGAGGTTGGTACTGAAGCAATACGCCACTGGAAACTTGACTTGCAGATCGGAGGTTGGTACTGAAGCAATACGCCGCTGGAAACATGTCTTGCAGATCGGAGGTTGGTACTAAAGCAATACACCGCTGGCAACTTACCTTGCAGATCGGAGGTTGGTACTGAAGCAATACGCCACTGGAAACTTGACTTGCAGATTGGAGGTTGGTACTGAAGCAATACGCCGCTGGCAACATGTCTAGCAGATCAGAGGTTGGTACTGAAGCAACACGCCGCTGGCAACTTAACTTGCAGATCGGAGGTTGGTACTGAAGCAATACGCCGCTGGCAACATGTCTTGCAGATCGGAGGTTGGTACTGTAGCAATACGCCGCTGGAAACTTGACATGCAGATCGCAGGTTGGTACTGAAGCAATACGCTGCTGGCAACATGTCTAGCAGATCAGAGGTTGGTACTGAAGCAATACGCCGCTGGCAACTTACATTGCGGATCGGAGGTTGGTACTGAAGCAATACGCCGCTGGAAACTTGACTTGCAGATCGGAGGTTGGTACTGAAGCAATACGGCGCTGGAAACTTGACTTGCAGATCGGAGGTTGGTACTGAAGCAATACGCCGCTGGAAACATGTCTTGCAGATCGGAGGTTGGTACTAAAGCAATACACCGCTGGCAACTTACCTTGCAGATCGGAGGTTGGTACTGAAGCAATACGCCACTGGAAACTTGACTTGCAGATCGGAGGTTGGTACTGAAGCAATACGCCGCTGGAAACTTGACTTGCAGATCGGAGGTTGGTACTGAAGCAATACGGCGCTGGAAACTTGACTTGCAGATCGGAGGTTGGTACTGAAGCAATACGCCGCTGGAAACATGTCTTGCAGATCGGAGGTTGGTCCTAAAGCAATACACCGCTGGCAACTTACCTTGCAGATCGGAGGTTGGTACTGAAGCAATACGCCACTGGAAACTTGACTTGCAGATCGGAGGTTGGTACTGAAGCAATACGCCGCTGGAAACATGTCTTGCAGATCGGAGGTTGGTACTAAAGCAATACACCGCTGGCAACTTACCTTGCAGATCGGAGGTTGGTACTGAAGCAATACGCCACTGGAAACTTGACTTGCAGATCGGAGGTTGGTACTGAAGCAATACGCCGCTGGCAACATGTCTAGCAGATCAGAGGTTGGTACTGAAGCAATACGCCGCTGGCAACTTACATTGCGGATCGGAGGTTGGTACTGAAGCAATACGCCGCTGGCAACATGTCTTGCAGATCGGAGGTTGTTACAGAAGCAAAACGCCGCTGGAAACTTGACTTGCAGATCGGAGGTTGGTACTGAAGCAATACGGCGCTGGAAACTTGACTTGCAGATCGGAGGTTGGTACTGAAGCAATACGCCGCTGGAAACATGTCTTGCAGATCGGAGGTTGGTACTGTAGCAATACGCTGCTGGAAACATGTCTTGCAGATCGGAGGTTGGTACTAAAGCAATACACCGCTGGCAACTTACCTTGCAGATCGGAGGTTGGTACTAAAGCAATACACCGCTGGCAACTTACCTTGCGGATCGGAGGTTGGTACTGAAGCAATACGCCACTGGAAACTTGACTTGCAGATCGGAGGTTGGTACTGAAGCAATACGCCGCTGGAAACATGTCTTGCAGATCGGAGGTTGGTACTAAAGCAATACACCGCTGGCAACTTACCTTGCAGATCGGAGGTTGGTACTGAAGCAATACGCCACTGGAAACTTGACTTGCAGATCGGAGGTTGGTACTGAAGCAATACGCCGCTGGAAACATGTCTTGCAGATCGGAGGTTGGTACTAAAGCAATACACCGCTGGCAACTTACCTTGCAGATCGGAGGTTGGTACTGAAGCAATACGCCACTGGAAACTTGACTTGCAGATTGGAGGTTGGTACTGAAGCAATACGCCGCTGGCAACATGTCTAGCAGATCAGAGGTTGGTACTGAAGCAATACGCCGCTGGCAACTTAACTTGCAGATCGGAGGTTGGTACTGAAGCAATACGCCGCTGGCAACATGTCTTGCAGATCGGAGGTTGGTACTGAAGCAATACGCCGCTGGAAACTTGACATGCAGATCGCAGGTTGGTACTGAAGCAATACGCTGCTGGCAACATGTCTAGCAGATCAGAGGTTGGTACTGAAGCAATACGCCGCTGGCAACTTACATTGCGGATCGGAGGTTGGTACTGAAGCAATACGCCGCTGGAAACTTGACTTGCAGATCGGAGGTTGGTACTGAAGCAATACGGCGCTGGAAACTTGACTTGCAGATCGGAGGTTGGTACTGAAGCAATACGCCGCTGGAAACATGTCTTGCAGATCGGAGGTTGGTACTAAAGCAATACACCGCTGGCAACTTACCTTGCAGATCGGAGGTTGGTACTGAAGCAATACGCCGCTGGAAACTTGACTTGCAGATCGGAGGTTGGTACTGAAGCAATACGCCGCTGGAAACATGTCTTGCAGATCGGAGGTTGGTACTAAAGCAATACACCGCTGGCAACTTACCTTGCAGATCGGAGGTTGGTACTGAAGCAATACGCCACTGGAAACTTGACTTGCAGATCGGAGGTTGGTACTGAAGCAATACGCCGCTGGCAACATGTCTAGCAGATCAGAGGTTGGTACTGAAGCAATACGCCGCTGGCAACTTACATTGCGGATCGGAGGTTGGTACTGAAGCAATACGCCGCTGGCAACATGTCTTGCAGATCGGAGGTTGTTACAGAAGCAATACGCCGCTGGAAACTTGACTAGCAGATCGCAGGTTGCTACTGAAGCAATGCGCCGCTGGCAACATGTCTTGCAGATCGGAGGTTGGTACTGAAGCAATACGCCGCTGGCAACATGTCTTGCAGATCGGAGGTTGTTACAGAAGCAATACGCCGCTGGAAACTTGACTTGCAGATCGGAGGTTGGTACTGAAGCAATACGCCGCTGGAAACATGTCTTGCAGATCGGAGGTTGGTACTAAAGCAATACACCGCTGGCAACTTACCTTGCAGATCGGAGGTTGGTACTGAAGCAATACGCCACTGGAAACTTGACTTGCAGATCGGAGGTTGGTACTGAAGCAATACGCCGCTGGAAACATGTCTTGCAGATCGGAGGTTGGTACTGAAGCAACACGCCGCTGGCAACTTACCTTGCAGATCGGAGGTTGGTACTGAAGCAATACGCCGCTGGCAACATGTCTTGCAGATCGGAGGTTTGTACTGTAGCAATACGCCGCTAGAAACTTGACATGCAGATCGGAGGTTGGTACTGCAGCAATACGCCGCTGGAAACATGTCTTGCAGATCGGAGGTTGGTACTAAAGCAATACACCGCTGGCAACTTACATTGCGGATCGGAGGTTGGTACTGAAGCAACACGCCGCTGTCAACTTACCTTGCAGATCGCAGGTTGGTACTGAAGCAATACGCTGCTGGCAACATGTCTAGCAGATCAGAGGTTGGTACTGAAGCAATACGCCGCTGGCAACTTACATTGCGGATCGGAGGTTGGTACTGAAGCAATACGCCGCTGGAAACTTGACTTGCAGATCGGAGGTTGGTACTGAAGCAATACGCCGCTGGAAACTTGACTTGCAGATCGGAGGTTGGTACTGAAGCAATACGCCGCTGGAAACATGTCTTGCAGATCGGAGGTTGGTCCTAAAGCAATACACCGCTGGCAACTTACCTTGCAGATCGGAGGTTGGTACTGAAGCAATACGCCACTGGAAACTTGACTTGCAGATCGGAGGTTGGTACTGAAGCAATACGCCGCTGGAAACATGTCTTGCAGATCGGAGGTTGGTACTAAAGCAATACACCGCTGGCAACTTACCTTGCAGATCGGAGGTTGGTACTGAAGCAATACGCCACTGGAAACTTGACTTGCAGATCGGAGGTTGGTACTGAAGCAATACGCCGCTGGCAACATGTCTAGCAGATCAGAGGTTGGTACTGAAGCAATACGCCGCTGGCAACTTACATTGCGGATCGGAGGTTGGTACTGAAGCAATACGCCGCTGGCAACATGTCTTGCAGATCGGAGGTTGTTACAGAAGCAAAACGCCGCTGGAAACTTGACTTGCAGATCGGAGGTTGGTACTGAAGCAATACGGCGCTGGAAACTTGACTTGCAGATCGGAGGTTGGTACTGAAGCAATACGCCGCTGGAAACATGTCTTGCAGATCGGAGGTTGGTACTGTAGCAATACGCCGCTGGAAACATGTCTTGCAGATCGGAGGTTGGTACTAAAGCAATACACCGCTGGCAACTTACCTTGCAGATCGGAGGTTGGTACTAAAGCAATACACCGCTGGCAACTTACCTTGCGGATCGGAGGTTGGTACTGAAGCAATACGCCGCTGGAAACTTGACTTGCAGATCGGAGGTTGGTACTGAAGCAATACGCCGCTGGAAACATGTCTTGCAGATCGGAGGTTGGTACTAAAGCAATACACCGCTGGCAACTTACCTTGCAGATCGGAGGTTGGTACTGAAGCAATACGCCACTGGAAACTTGACTTGCAGATCGGAGGTTGGTACTGAAGCAATACGCCGCTGGAAACATGTCTTGCAGATCGGAGGTTGGTACTAAAGCAATACACCGCTGGCAACTTACCTTGCAGATCGGAGGTTGGTACTGAAGCAATACGCCACTGGAAACTTGACTTGCAGATTGGAGGTTGGTACTGAAGCAATACGCCGCTGGCAACATGTCTAGCAGATCAGAGGTTGGTACTGAAGCAATACGCCGCTGGCAACTTACATTGCGGATCGGAGGTTGGTACTGAAGCAATACGCCGCTGGCAACATGTCTTGCAGATCGGAGGTTGTTACAGAAGCAATACGCCGCTGGAAACTTGACTTGCAGATCGGAGGTTGGTACTGAAGCAATACGCCGCTGGAAACTTGACTTGCAGATCGGAGGTTGGTACTGAAGCAATACGCCGCTGGAAACATGTCTTGCAGATCGGAGGTTGGTACTGTAGCAATACGCCGCTGGAAACATGTCTTGCAGATCGGAGGTTGGTACTAAAGCAATACACCGCTGGCAACTTACCTTGCAGATCGGAGGTTGGTACTGAAGCAATACGCCACTGGAAACTTGACTTGCAGATCGGAGGTTGGTACTGAAGCAATACGCCGCTGGAAACATGTCTTGCAGATCGGAGGTTGGTACTAAAGCAATACACCGCTGGCAACTTACCTTTCGGATCGGAGGTTGGTACTGAAGCAATACACCGCTGGCAACATGTCGTGCAGATCGGAGGTTGGTACTGAAGCAACACGCCGCTGGCAACTTACCGTGCAGATCGGAGGTTGGTACTGAAGCAATACGCCGCTGGCAACATGTCTTGCAGATCGGAGGTTGGTACTAAAGCAATACACCGCTGGCAACTTACATTGCGGATCGGAGGTTGGTACTGACGCAATACACCGCTGGCAACATGTCTTGCAAATCGGAGGTTGGTACTGAAGCAACACGCCGCTGTCAACTTACCTTGCAGATCGCAGGTTGGTACTGAAGCAATACGCCGCTGGCAACATGTCTAGCAGATCAGAGGTTGGTACTGAAGCAATACGCCGCTGGCAACTTACATTGCGGATCGGAGGTTGGTACTGAAGCAATACGCCGCTGGCAACATGTCTTGCAGATCGGAGGTTGTTACAGAAGCAATACGCCGCTGGAAACTTGACTTGCAGATCGGAGGTTGGTACTGAAGCAATACGGCGCTGGAAACTTGACTTGCAGATCGGAGGTTGGTACTGAAGCAATACGCCGCTGGAAACATGTCTTGCAGATCGGAGGTTGGTACTAAAGCAATACACCGCTGGCAACTTACCTTGCAGATCGGAGGTTGGTACTGAAGCAATACGCCACTGGAAACTTGACTTGCAGATCGGAGGTTGGTACTGAAGCAATACGCCGCTGGACACATGTCTTGCAGATCGGAGGTTGGTACTAAAGCAATACACCGCTGGCAGCATGTCTTGCAAATCGGAGGTTGGTACTGAAGCAACACGCCGCTGTCAACTTACCTTGCAGATTGCAGGTTGGTACTGAAGCAATACGCCGCTGGAAACATGTCTTGCAGATCGGAGGTTGGTACTAAAGCAATACACCGCTGGCAACTTACCTTGCAGATCGAAGGTTGGTACTGAAGCAATACGCCACTGGAAACTTGACTTGCAGATCGGAGGTTGGTACTGAAGCAATACGCCGCTGGAAACATGTCTTGCAGATCGGAGGTTGGTACTGAAGCAACACGCCGCTGGCAACTTACCTTGCAGATCGGAGGTTGGTACTGAAGCAATACGCCGCTGGCAACATGTCTTGCAGATCGGAGGTTGGTACTGTAGCAATACGCCGCTGGAAACTTGACATGCAGATCGGAGGTTGGTACTGCAGCAATACGCCGCTGGAAACATGTCTTGCAGATCGGAGGTTGGTACTAAAGCAATACACCGCTGGCAACATGTCTTGCAGATCGGAGGTTGGTACTGAAGCAATACGCCACTGGAAACTTGACTTGCAGATCGGAGGTTCGTACTGAAGCAATACGCCGCTGGAAACATGTCTTGCAGATCGGAGGTTGGTACTAAAGCAATACACCGCTGGCAACTTACCTTGCAGATCGGAGGTTGGTACTGAAGCAATACGCCACTGGAAACTTGACTTGCAGATCGGAGGTTGGTACTGAAGCAATACGCCGCTGGCAACATGTCTAGCAGATCAGAGGTTGGTACTGAAGCAATACGCCGCTGGCAACTTACATTGCGGATCGGAGGTTGGTACTGAAGCAATACGCCGCTGGCAACATGTCTTGCAGATCGGAGGTTGTTACAGAAGCAATACGCCGCTGGAAACTTGACTTGCAGATCGGAGGTTGGTACTGAAGCAATACGGCGCTGGAAACTTGACTTGCAGATCGGAGGTTGGTACTGAAGCAATACGCCGCTGGAAACATGTCTTGCAGATCGGAGGTTGGTACTGTAGCAATACGCCGCTGGAAACATGTCTTGCAGATCGGAGGTTGGTACTAAAGCAATACACCGCTGGCAACATGTCTTGCAGATCGGAGGTTGGTACTAAAGCAATACACCGCTGGCAACTTACCTTTCGGATCGGAGGTTGGTACTGAAGCAATACACCGCTGGCAACATGTCGTGCAGATCGGAGGTTGGTACTGAAGCAACACGCCGCTGGCAACTTACCGTGCAGATCGGAGGTTGGTACTGAAGCAATACGCCGCTGGCAACATGTCTTGCAGATCGGAGGTTGGTACTAAAGCAATACACCGCTGGCAACTTACATTGCGGATCGGAGGTTGGTACTGACGCAATACACCGCTGGCAACATGTCTTGCAAATCGGAGGTTGGTACTGAAGCAACACGCCGCTGTCAACTTACCTTGCAGATCGCAGGTTGGTACTGAAGCAATACGCCGCTGGCAACATGTCTAGCAGATCAGAGGTTGGTACTGAAGCAATACGCCGCTGGCAACTTACATTGCGGATCGGAGGTTGGTACTGAAGCAATACGCCGCTGGCAACATGTCTTGCAGATCGGAGGTTGTTACAGAAGCAATACGCCGCTGGAAACTTGACTTGCAGATCGGAGGTTGGTACTGAAGCAATACGGCGCTGGAAACTTGACTTGCAGATCGGAGGTTGGTACTGAAGCAATACGCCGCTGGAAACATGTCTTGCAGATCGGAGGTTGGTACTAAAGCAATACACCGCTGGCAACTTACCTTGCAGATCGGAGGTTGGTACTGAAGCAATACGCCACTGGAAACTTGACTTGCAGATCGGAGGTTGGTACTGAAGCAATACGCCGCTGGAAACATGCCTTGCAGATCGGAGGTTGGTACTAAAGCAATACACCGCTGGCAACTTACCTTGCGGATCGGAGGTTGGTACTGAAGCAATACACCGCTGGCAACATGTCGTGCAGATCGGAGGTTGGTACTGAAGCAACACGCCGCTGGCAACTTACCTTGCAGATCGGAGGTTGGTACTGAAGCAATACGCCGCTGGCAACATGTCTTGCAGATCGGAGGTTGGTACTGTAGCAATACGCCGCTGGAAACTTGACTTGCAGATCGGAGGTTGGTACTGAAGCAATACACCGCTGGCAACATGTCGTGCAGATCGGAGGTTGGTACTGAAGCAACACGCCGCTGGCAACTTACCTTGCAGATCGGAGGTTGGTACTGAAGCAATACGCCGCTGGCAACATGTCTTGCAGATCGGAGGTTGGTACTGTAGCAATACGCCGCTGGAAACTTGACTTGCAGATCGGAGGTTGGTACTGAAGCAATACGCCGCTGGCAACATGTCTTGCAGATCGGAGGTTGGTACTGTAGCAATACGCCGCTGGAAACTTGACTTGCAGATCGGAGGTTGGTACTGCAGCAATACGCCGCTGGAAACATGTCTTGCAGATCGGAGGTTGGTAGTAAAGCAATACACCGCTGGCAACTTACCTTGCGGATCGGAGGTTGGTACTGAAGCAATACGTCGCTGGAAACATGTCTTGCAGATCGGAGGTTGGTACTAAAGCAATACACCGCTGGCAACTTACCTTGCAGATCGGAGGTTGGTACTGAAGCAATACGCCACTGGAAACTTGACTTGCAGATCGGAGGTTGTTACAGAAGCAATACGCCGCTGGAAACTTGACTTGCAGATCGCAGGTTGCTACTGAAGCAATACGCCGCTGGCAACATGTCTTGCAGATCGGAGGTTGGTACTGAAGCAATACGCCACTGGAAACTTGACTTGCAGATCGGAGGTTGGTACTGAAGCAATACGCCGCTGGAAACATGTCTTGCAGATCGGAGGTTGGTACTAAAGCAATACACCGCTGGCAACTTACCTTGCGGATCGGAGGTTGGTACTGAAGCAATACACCGCTGGCAACATGTCGTGCAGATCGGAGGTTGGTACTGAAGCAACACGCCGCTGGCAACATGTCTAGCAGATCAGAGGTTGGTACTGAAGCAATACGCCGCTGGCAACTTACATTGCGGATCGGAGGTTGGTACTGAAGCAATACGCCGCTGGCAACATGTCTTGCAGATCGGAGGTTGTTACAGAAGCAATACGCCGCTGGAAACTTGACTTGCAGATCGGAGGTTGGTACTGAAGCAATACGCCGCTGGAAACATGTCTTGCAGATCGGAGGTTGGTACTAAAGCAATACACCGCTGGCAACTTACCTTGCAGATCGAAGGTTGGTACTGAAGCAATACGCCACTGGAAACTTGACTTGCGGATCGGAGGTTGGTACTGAAGCAATACACCGCTGGCAACATGTCGTGCAGATCGGAGGTTGGTACTGAAGCAACACGCCGCTGGCAACTTACCTTGCAGATCGGAGGTTGGTACAGAAGCAATACGCCGCTGGCAACATGTCTTGCAGATCGGAGGTTGGTACTGAAGCAATACGCCGCTGGCAACATGTCTTGCAGATCGGAGGTTGTTACTAAAGCAATACACCGCTGGCAACTTACCTTGCGGATCGGAGGTTGGTACTGAAGCAATACGTCGCTGGAAACATGTCTTGCAGATCGGAGGTTGGTACTAAAGCAATACACCGCTGGCAACTTACCTTGCAGATCGGAGGTTGGTACTGAAGCAATACGCCACTGGAAACTTGACTTGCAGATCGGAGGTTGTTACAGAAGCAATACGCCGCTGGAAACTTGACTTGCAGATCGCAGGTTGCTACTGAAGCAATACGCCGCTGGCAACATGTCTTGCAGATCGGAGGTTGGTACTGAAGCAATACGCCGCTGGAAACATGTCTTGCAGATCGGAGGTTGGTACTAAAGCAATACACCGCTGGCAACTTACCTTGCGGATCGGAGGTTGGTACTGAAGCAATACGTCGCTGGAAACATGTCTTGCAGATCGGAGGTTGGTACTAAAGCAATACACCGCTGGCAACTTACCTTGCAGATCGGAGGTTGGTACTGAAGCAATACGCCACTGGAAACTTGACTTGCAGATCGGAGGTTGTTACAGAAGCAATACGCCGCTGGAAACTTGACTTGCAGATCGCAGGTTGCTACTGAAGCAATACGCCGCTGGCAACATGTCTTGCAGATCGGAGGTTGGTACTGAAGCAATACGCCGCTGGCAACATGTCTTGCAGATCGGAGGTTGTTACAGAAGCAATACGCCGCTGGAAACGTGACTTGCAGATCGGAGGTTGGTACTGAAGCAATACGCCGCTGGAAACATGTCTTGCAGATCGGAGGTTGGTACTAAAGCAATACACCGCTGGCAACTTACCTTGCAGACCGAAGGTTGGTACTGAAGCAATACGCCACTGGAAACTTGACTTGCAGATCGGAGGTTGGTACTGAAGCAATACGCCGCTGGAAACATGTCTTGCAGATCGGAGGTTGGTACTGAAGCAACACGCCGCTGGCAACTTACCTTGCAGATCGGAGGTTGGTACTGAAGCAATACGCCGCTGGAAACATGTCTTGCAGATCGGAGGTTGGTACTGTAGCAATACGCCGCTGGAAACTTGACTTGCAGATCGGAGGTTGGTACTGAAGCAATACACCGCTGGCAACATGTCGTGCAGATCGGAGGTTGGTACTGAAGCAACACGCCGCTGGCAACTTACCTTGCAGATCGGAGGTTGGTACTGAAGCAATACGCCGCTGGCAACATGTCTTGCAGATCGGAGGTTGGTACTGTAGCAATACACCGCTGGAAACTTGACTTGCAGATCGGAGGTTGGTACTGAAGCAATACGCCGCTGGCAACATGTCTTGCAGATCGGAGGTTGGTACTAAAGCAATACACCGCTGGCAACTTACCTTGCGGATCGGAGGTTGGTACTGAAGCAATACACCGCTGGCAACATGTCGTGCAGATCGGAGGTTGGTACTGAAGCAACACGCCGCTGGCAACTTACCTTGCAGATCGGAGGTTGGTACTGAAGCAATACGCCGCTGGCAACATGTCTTGCAGATCGGAGGTTGGTACTGTAGCAATACGCCGCTGGAAACTTGACTTGCAGATCGGAGGTTGGTACTGAAGCAATACACCGCTGGCAACATGTCGTGCAGATCGGAGGTTGGTACTGAAGCAACACGCCGCTGGCAACTTACCTTGCAGATCGGAGGTTGGTACTGAAGCAATACGCCGCTGGCAACATGTCTTGCAGATCGGAGGTTGGTACTGTAGCAATACACCGCTGGAAACTTGACTTGCAGATCGGAGGTTGGTACTGAAGCAATACGCCGCTGGCAACATGTCTTGCAGATCGGAGGTTGGTACTGTAGCAATACGCCGCTGGAAACTTGACTTGCAGATCGGAGGTTGGTACTGAAGCAATACACCGCTGGCAACATGTCGTGCAGATCGGAGGTTGGTACTAAAGCAATACACCGCTGGCAACTTACCTTGCGGATCGGAGGTTGGTACTAAAGCAATACACCGCTGGCAACTTACCTTGCGGATCGGAGGTTGGTACTAAAGCAATACACCGCTGGCAACATGTCGTGCAGATCGGAGGTTGGTACTGAAGCAACACGCCGCTGGCAACTTACCTTGCAGATCGGAGGTTGGTACTGAAGCAATACGCCGCTGGCAACATGTCTTGCAGATCGGAGGTTGGTACTGTAGCAATACGCCGCTGGAAACTTGACTTGCAGATCGGAGGTTGGTACTGAAGCAATACACCGCTGGCAACATGTCGTGCAGATCGGAGGTTGGTACTGAAGCAACACGCCGCTGGCAACTTACCTTGCAGATCGGAGGTTGGTACTGAAGCAATACGCCGCTGGCAACATGTCTTGCAGATCGGAGGTTGGTACTAAAGCAATACACCGCTGGCAACTTACCTTGCAGATCGGAGGTTGGTACTGAAGCAATACGCCACTGGAAACTTGACTTGCAGATCGGAGGTTGTTACAGAAGCAATACGCCGCTGGAAACTTGACTTGCAGATCGGAGGTTGTTACAGAAGCAATACGCCGCTGGAAACTTGACTTGCAGATCGGAGGTTGGTACTGAAGCAATACACCGCTGGCAACATGTCGTGCAGATCGGAGGTTGGTACTGAAGCAACACGCCGCTGGCAACTTACCTTGCAGATCGGAGGTTGGTACTGCAGCAATACGCCGCTGGAAACATGTCTTGCAGATCGGAGGTTGGTACTAAAGCAATACACCGCTGGCAACTTACCTTGCGGATCGGAGGTTGGTACTGAAGCAATACGTCGCTGGAAACATGTCTTGCAGATCGGAGGTTGGTACTAAAGCAATACACCGCTGGCAACTTACCTTGCAGATCGGAGGTTGGTACTGAAGCAATACGCCACTGGAAACTTGACTTGCAGATCGGAGGTTGTTACAGAAGCAATACGCCGCTGGAAACTTGACTTGCAGATCGGAGGTTGTTACAGAAGCAATACGCCGCTGGAAACTTGACTTGCAGATCGGAGGTTGGTACTGAAGCAATACACCGCTGGCAACATGTCGTGCAGATCGGAGGTTGGTACTGAAGCAACACGCCGCTGGCAACTTACCTTGCAGATCGGAGGTTGGTACTGAAGCAATACGCCGCTGGCAACATGTCTTGCAGATCGGAGGTTGGTACTGTAGCAATACGCCGCTGGAAACTTGACTTGCAGATCGGAGGTTGGTACTGCAGCAATACGCCGCTGGAAACATGTCTTGCAGATCGGAGGTTGGTACTAAAGCAATACACCGCTGGCAACTTACCTTGCGGATCGGAGGTTGGTACTGAAGCAATACGTCGCTGGAAACATGTCTTGCAGATCGGAGGTTGGTACTAAAGCAATACACCGCTGGCAACTTACCTTGCAGATCGGAGGTTGGTACTGAAGCAATACGCCACTGGAAACTTGACTTGCAGATCGGAGGTTGTTACAGAAGCAATACACCGCTGGCAACTTACCTTGCAGATCGGAGGTTGGTACTGAAGCAATACGCCACTGGAAACTTGACTTGCAGATCGGAGGTTGGTACTGAAGCAATACGCCGCTGGCAAGTTACATTGCGGATCGGAGGTTGGTACTGAAGCAATACGCCGCTGGCAACATGTCTTGCAGATCGGAGGTTGTTACAGAAGCAATACGCCGCTGGAAACTTGACTTGCAGATCGGAGGTTGGTACTGAAGCAATACGCCGCTGGAAACATGTCTTGCAGATCGGAGGTTGGTACTAAAGCAATACACCGCTGGCAACTTACCTTGCAGATCGAAGGTTGGTACTGAAGCAATACGCCACTGGAAACTTGACTTGCAGATCGGAGGTTGGTACTGAAGCAATACGCCGCTGGAAACATGTCTTGCAGATCGGAGGTTGGTACTGAAGCAACACGCCGCTGGCAACTTACCTTGCAGATCGGAGGTTGGTACTGAAGCAATACGCCGCTGGAAACATGTCTTGCAGATCGGAGGTTGGTACTAAAGCAATACACCGCTGGCAACTTACCTTGCAGATCGGAGGTTGGTACTGAAGCAATACGCCACTGGAAACTTGACTTGCAGATCGGAGGTTGGTACTGAAGCAATACGCCGCTGGAAACATGTCTTGCAGATCGGAGGTTGGTACTAAAGCAATACACCGCTGGCAACTTGACTTGCAGATCGGAGGTTCGTACTGTAGCAATACGCCGCTGGAAACTTGACTTGCAGATCGGAGGTTGGTACTGAAGCAATACACCGCTGGCAACATGTCGTGCAGATCGGAGGTTGGTACTAAAGCAATACACCGCTGGCAACTTACCTTGCGGATCGGAGGTTGGTACTGAAGCAATACGTCGCTGGAAACATGTCTTGCAGATCGGAGGTTGGTACTAAAGCAATACACCGCTGGCAACTTACCTTGCAGATCAGAGGTTGCTACTGAAGCAATACGCCACTGGAAACTTGACTTGCAGATCGGAGGTTGGTACTGAAGCAATACGCCGCTGGAAACATGTCTTGCAGATCGGAGGTTGGTACTAAAGCAATACACCGCTGGCAACTTACCTTGCGGATCGGAGGTTGGTACTGAAGCAATACGCCGCTGGCAACATGTCTTGCAGATCGGAGGTTGGTACTGAAGCAATACGCCGCTGGCAACTTACATTGCGGATCGGAGGTTGGTACTGTAGCAATACGCCGCTGGCAACATGTCTTGCAAATCGGAGGTTGTTACAGAAGCAATACGCCGCTGGAAACTTGACTTGCAGATCGCAGGTTGCTACTGAAGCAATACGCCGCTGGCAACATGTCTTGCAGATCGGAGGTTGGTACTGAAGCAATACGCCGCTGGCAACTTACCTTGCGGATCGGAGGTTGGTACTGAAGCAATACGCCGCTGGAAACATGTCTTGCAGATCGGAGGTTGGTACTAAAGCAATACACCGCTGGCAACTTACCTTGCGGATCGGAGGTTGGTACTGAAGCAATACGCCGCTGGCAACATGTCTTGCAGATCGGAGGTTGGTACTGAAGCAATACGCCGCTGGAAACTTGACTTGCAGATCGGAGGTTGTTACAGAAGCAATACGCCGCTGGAAACTTGACTTGCAGATCGGAGGTTGTTACAGAAGCAATACGCCGCTGGAAACTTGACTTGCAGATCGGAGGTTGGTACTGAAGCAATACACCGCTGGCAACATGTCGTGCAGATCGGAGGTTGGTACTGAAGCAACACGCCGCTGGCAACTTACCTTGCAGATCGGAGGTTGGTACTGAAGCAATACGCCGCTGGCAACATGTCTTGCAGATCGGAGGTTGGTACTGTAGCAATACGCCGCTGGAAACTTGACTTGCAGATCGGAGGTTGGTACTGCAGCAATACGCCGCTGGAAACATGTCTTGCAGATCGGAGGTTGGTACTAAAGCAATACACCGCTGGCAACTTACCTTGCGGATCGGAGGTTGGTACTGAAGCAATACGTCGCTGGAAACATGTCTTGCAGATCGGAGGTTGGTACTAAAGCAATACACCGCTGGCAACTTACCTTGCAGATCGGAGGTTGGTACTGAAGCAATACGCCACTGGAAACTTGACTTGCAGATCGGAGGTTGTTACAGAAGCAATACACCGCTGGCAACTTACCTTGCAGATCGGAGGTTGGTACTGAAGCAATACGCCACTGGAAACTTGACTTGCAGATCGGAGGTTGGTACTGAAGCAATACGCCGCTGGCAAGTTACATTGCGGATCGGAGGTTGGTACTGAAGCAATACGCCGCTGGCAACATGTCTTGCAGATCGGAGGTTGTTACAGAAGCAATACGCCGCTGGAAACTTGACTTGCAGATCGGAGGTTGGTACTGAAGCAATACGCCGCTGGAAACATGTCTTGCAGATCGGAGGTTGGTACTAAAGCAATACACCGCTGGCAACTTACCTTGCAGATCGAAGGTTGGTACTGAAGCAATACGCCACTGGAAACTTGACTTGCAGATCGGAGGTTGGTACTGAAGCAATACGCCGCTGGAAACATGTCTTGCAGATCGGAGGTTGGTACTGAAGCAACACGCCGCTGGCAACTTACCTTGCAGATCGGAGGTTGGTACTGAAGCAATACGCCGCTGGAAACATGTCTTGCAGATCGGAGGTTGGTACTAAAGCAATACACCGCTGGCAACTTACCTTGCAGATCGGAGGTTGGTACTGAAGCAATACGCCACTGGAAACTTGACTTGCAGATCGGAGGTTGGTACTGAAGCAATACGCCGCTGGAAACATGTCTTGCAGATCGGAGGTTGGTACTAAAGCAATACACCGCTGGCAACTTACCTTGCGGATCGGAGGTTGGTACTGAAGCAATACGTCGCTGGAAACATGTCTTGCAGATCGGAGGTTGGTACTAAAGCAATACACCGCTGGCAACTTACCTTGCAGATCAGAGGTTGCTACTGAAGCAATACGCCACTGGAAACTTGACTTGCAGATCGGAGGTTGGTACTGAAGCAATACGCCGCTGGAAACATGTCTTGCAGATCGGAGGTTGGTACTAAAGCAATACACCGCTGGCAACTTACCTTGCGGATCGGAGGTTGGTACTAAAGCAATACACCGCTGGCAACTTGACTTGCAGATCGGAGGTTCGTACTGTAGCAATACGCCGCTGGAAACTTGACTTGCAGATCGGAGGTTGGTACTGAAGCAATACACCGCTGGCAACATGTCGTGCAGATCGGAGGTTGGTACTAAAGCAATACACCGCTGGCAACTTACCTTGCGGATCGGAGGTTGGTACTGAAGCAATACGTCGCTGGAAACATGTCTTGCAGATCGGAGGTTGGTACTAAAGCAATACACCGCTGGCAACTTACCTTGCAGATCAGAGGTTGCTACTGAAGCAATACGCCACTGGAAACTTGACTTGCAGATCGGAGGTTGGTACTGAAGCAATACGCCGCTGGAAACATGTCTTGCAGATCGGAGGTTGGTACTAAAGCAATACACCGCTGGCAACTTACCTTGCGGATCGGAGGTTGGTACTGAAGCAATACGCCGCTGGCAACATGTCTTGCAGATCGGAGGTTGGTACTGAAGCAATACGCCGCTGGCAACTTACATTGCGGATCGGAGGTTGGTACTGTAGCAATACGCCGCTGGCAACATGTCTTGCAAATCGGAGGTTGTTACAGAAGCAATACGCCGCTGGAAACTTGACTTGCAGATCGCAGGTTGCTACTGAAGCAATACGCCGCTGGCAACATGTCTTGCAGATCGGAGGTTGGTACTGAAGCAATACGCCGCTGGCAACTTACCTTGCGGATCGGAGGTTGGTACTGAAGCAATACGCCGCTGGAAACATGTCTTGCAGATCGGAGGTTGGTACTAAAGCAATACACCGCTGGCAACTTACCTTGCGGATCGGAGGTTGGTACTGAAGCAATACGCCGCTGGCAACATGTCTTGCAGATCGGAGGTTGGTACTGAAGCAATACGCCGCTGGAAACTTGACTTGCAGATCGGAGGTTGTTACAGAAGCAATACGCCGCTGGAAACTTGACTTGCAGATCGGAGGTTGTTACAGAAGCAATACGCCGCTGGAAACTTGACTTGCAGATCGGAGGTTGGTACTGAAGCAATACACCGCTGGCAACATGTCGTGCAGATCGGAGGTTGGTACTGAAGCAACACGCCGCTGGCAACTTACCTTGCAGATCGGAGGTTGGTACTGAAGCAATACGCCGCTGGCAACATGTCTTGCAGATCGGAGGTTGGTACTGTAGCAATACGCCGCTGGAAACTTGACTTGCAGATCGGAGGTTGGTACTGCAGCAATACGCCGCTGGAAACATGTCTTGCAGATCGGAGGTTGGTACTAAAGCAATACACCGCTGGCAACTTACCTTGCGGATCGGAGGTTGGTACTGAAGCAATACGTCGCTGGAAACATGTCTTGCAGATCGGAGGTTGGTACTAAAGCAATACACCGCTGGCAACTTACCTTGCAGATCGGAGGTTGGTACTGAAGCAATACGCCACTGGAAACTTGACTTGCAGATCGGAGGTTGTTACAGAAGCAATACACCGCTGGCAACTTACCTTGCAGATCGGAGGTTGGTACTGAAGCAATACGCCACTGGAAACTTGACTTGCAGATCGGAGGTTGGTACTGAAGCAATACGCCGCTGGCAAGTTACATTGCGGATCGGAGGTTGGTACTGAAGCAATACGCCGCTGGCAACATGTCTTGCAGATCGGAGGTTGTTACAGAAGCAATACGCCGCTGGAAACTTGACTTGCAGATCGGAGGTTGGTACTGAAGCAATACGCCGCTGGAAACATGTCTTGCAGATCGGAGGTTGGTACTAAAGCAATACACCGCTGGCAACTTACCTTGCAGATCGAAGGTTGGTACTGAAGCAATACGCCACTGGAAACTTGACTTGCAGATCGGAGGTTGGTACTGAAGCAATACGCCGCTGGAAACATGTCTTGCAGATCGGAGGTTGGTACTGAAGCAACACGCCGCTGGCAACTTACCTTGCAGATCGGAGGTTGGTACTGAAGCAATACGCCGCTGGAAACATGTCTTGCAGATCGGAGGTTGGTACTAAAGCAATACACCGCTGGCAACTTACCTTGCAGATCGGAGGTTGGTACTGAAGCAATACGCCACTGGAAACTTGACTTGCAGATCGGAGGTTGGTACTGAAGCAATACGCCGCTGGAAACATGTCTTGCAGATCGGAGGTTGGTACTAAAGCAATACACCGCTGGCAACTTACCTTGCGGATCGGAGGTTGGTACTGAAGCAATACGTCGCTGGAAACATGTCTTGCAGATCGGAGGTTGGTACTAAAGCAATACACCGCTGGCAACTTACCTTGCAGATCAGAGGTTGCTACTGAAGCAATACGCCGCTGGAAACTTGACTTGCAGATCGGAGGTTGGTACTGAAGCAATACGCCGCTGGAAACATGTCTTGCAGATCGGAGGTTGGTACTAAAGCAATACACCGCTGGCAACTTACCTTGCGGATCGGAGGTTGGTACTGAAGCAATACGCCGCTGGCAACATGTCTTGCAGATCGGAGGTTGGTACTGAAGCAATACGCCGCTGGCAACTTACATTGCGGATCGGAGGTTGGTACTGTAGCAATACGCCGCTGGCAACATGTCTTGCAAATCGGAGGTTGTTACAGAAGCAATACGCCGCTGGAAACTTGACTTGCAGATCGCAGGTTGCTACTGAAGCAATACGCCGCTGGCAACATGTCTTGCAGATCGGAGGTTGGTACTGAAGCAATACGCCGCTGGCAACTTACCTTGCGGATCGGAGGTTGGTACTGAAGCAATACGCCGCTGGAAACATGTCTTGCAGATCGGAGGTTGGTACTAAAGCAATACACCGCTGGCAACTTACCTTGCGGATCGGAGGTTGGTACTGAAGCAATACGCCGCTGGCAACATGTCTTGCAGATCGGAGGTTGGTACTGAAGCAATACGCCGCTGGCAACTTACATTGCGGATCGGAGGTTGGTACTGAAGCAATACGCCGCTGGCAACATGTCTTGCAAATCGGAGGTTGTTACAGAAGCAATACGCCGCTGTCAACTTGCCTTGCAGATCGCAGGTTGGTACTGAAGCAATACGCCGCTGGCAACATGTCTTGCAGATCGGAGGTTGGTACTGAAGCAATACGCCGCTGGCAGCTTACATTGCGGATCGGAGGTTGGTACTGAAGCAATACGCCGCTGGCAACATGTCTTGCAGATCGGAGGTTGTTACAGAAGCAATACGCCGCTGGAAACTTGACTTGCAGATCGGAGGTTGGTACTGAAGCAATACGCCGCTGGAAACATGTCTTGCAGATCGGAGGTTGGTACTAAAGCAATACACCGCTGGCAACTTACCTTGCAGATCGAAAGTTGGTACTGAAGCAATACGCCACTGGAAACTTGACTTGCAGATCGGAGGTTGGTACTGAAGCAATACGCCGCTGGAAACATGTCTTGCAGATCGGAGGTTGGTACTGAAGCAACACGCCGCTGGCAACTTACCTTGCAGATCGGAGGTTGGTACTGAAGCAATACGCCGCTGGCAACATGTCTTGCAGATCGGAGGTTGGTACTGTAGCAATACGCCGCTGGAAACTTGACATGCAGATCGGAGGTTGGTACTGCAGCAATACGCCGCTGGAAACATGTCTTGCAGATCGGAGGTTGGTACTAAAGCAATACGCCGCTGGAAACTTACATTGCGGATCGGAGGTTGGTACTGAAGCAACACGCCGCTGTCAACTTACCTTGCAGATCGCAGGTTGGTACTGAAGCAATACGCCGCAGGCAACATGTCTAGCAGATCAGAGGTTGGTACTGAAGCAATACGCCGCTGGCAACTTACATTGCGGATCGGAGGTTGGTACTGAAGCAATACGCCGCTGGAAACATGTCTTGCAGATCGGAGGTTGGTACTGAAGCAATACGGCGCTGGAAACTTGACTTGCATATCGGAGGTTGGTACTGAAGCAATACGCCGCTGGAAACATGTCTTGCAGATCGGAGGTTGGTACTAAAGCAATACACCGCTGTCAACTTACCTTGCAGATCGGAGGTTGGTACTGAAGCAATACGCCACTGGAAACTTGACTTGCAGATCGGAGGTTGGTACTGAAGCAATACGCCGCTGGAAACATGTCTTGCAGATCGGAGGTTGGTACTAAAGCAATACACCGCTGGCAACTTACCTTGCAGATCGGAGGTTGGTACTGAAGCAATACGCCACTGGAAACTTGACTTGCAGATCGGAGGTTGGTACTGAAGCAATACGCCGCTGGCAACATGTCTAGCAGATCAGAGGTTGGTACTGAAGCAATACGCCGCTGGCAACTTACATTGCGGATCGGAGGTTGGTACTGAAGCAATACGCCGCTGGCAACATGTCTTGCAGATCGGAGGTTGGTACTGAAGCAATACGCCGCTGGAAACTTACATTGCGGATCGGAGGTTGGTACTGAAGCAATACGCCGCTGGAAACATGTCTTGCAGATCGGAGGTTGGTACTGAAGCAATACGCCGCTGGAAACATGTCTTGCAGGTCGGAGGTTGGTACTAAAGCAATACGGCGCTGGAAACTTGACTTGCAGATCGGAGGTTGGTACTGAAGCAATACGCCGCTGGAAACATGTCTTGCAGATCGGAGGTTGGTACTGAAGCAATACGCCGCTGGAAACATGTCTTGCAGATCGGAGGTTGGTACTAAAGCAATACACCGCTGGCAACTTACCTTGCAGATCGGAGGTTGGTACTGAAGCAATACGCCACTGGCAACATGTCTTGCAAATCGGAGGTTGGTACTGAAGCAACACGCCGCTGTCAACTTACCTTGCAGATTGCAGGTTGGTACTGAAGCAATACGCCGCTGGCAACATGTCTAGCAGATCAGAGGTTGGTACTGAAGCAATACGCCGCTGGCAACTTACATTGCGGATCGGAGGTTGGTACTGAAGCAATACGCCGCTGGCAACATGTCTTGCAGATCGGAGGTTGTTACAGAAGCAATACGCCGCTGGAAACTTGACTTGCAGATCGGAGGTTGGTACTGAAGCAATACCGCGCTGGAAACTTGACTTGCAGATCGGAGGTTGGTACTGAAGCAATACGCCGCTGGAAACATGTCTTGCAGATCGGAGGTTGGTACTAAAGCAATACACCGCTGGCAACTTACCTTGCAGATCGGAGGTTGGTACTGAAGCAATACGCCGCTGGAAACTTGTCTTGCAGATCGGAGGTTGGTACTGAAGCAATACGCCGCTGGAAACATGTCTTGCAGATCGGAGGTTGGTACTAAAGCAATACACCGCTGGCAACTTACCTTGCGGATCGGAGGTTGGTACTGAAGCAATACACCGCTGGCAACATGTCGTGCAGATCGGAGGTTGGTACTGAAGCAACACGCCGCTGGCAACTTACCTTGCAGATCGGAGGTTGGTACTGAAGCAATACGCCGCTGGCAACATGTCTTGCAGATCGGAGGTTGGTACTGAAGCAATACGCCGCTGGCAACTTACATTGCGGATCGGAGGTTGGTACTGTAGCAATACGCCGCTGGCAACATGTCTTGCAAATCGGAGGTTGTTACAGAAGCAATACGCCGCTGGAAACTTGACTTGCAGATCGCAGGTTGCTACTGAAGCAATACGCCGCTGGCAACATGTCTTGCAGATCGGAGGTTGGTACTGAAGCAATACGCCGCTGGCAACTTACCTTGCGGATCGGAGGTTGGTACTGAAGCAATACGCCGCTGGAAACATGTCTTGCAGATCGGAGGTTGGTACTAAAGCAATACACCGCTGGCAACTTACCTTGCGGATCGGAGGTTGGTACTGAAGCAATACGCCGCTGGCAACATGTCTTGCAGATCGGAGGTTGGTACTGAAGCAATACGCCGCTGGCAACTTACCTTGCGGATCGGAGGTTGGTACTGAAGCAATACGCCGCTGGCAACATGTCTTGCAAATCGGAGGTTGTTACAGAAGCAATACGCCGCTGGAAACTTGACTTGCAGATCGCAGGTTGCTACTGAAGCAATACGCCGCTGGCAACATGTCTTGCAGATCGGAGGTTGGTACTGAAGCAATACGCCGCTGGCAACTTACCTTGCGGATCGGAGGTTGGTACTGAAGCAATACGCCGCTGGCAACATGTCTTGCAGATCGGAGGTTGTTACAGAAGCAATACGCCGCTGGAAACTTGACTTGCAGATCGGAGGTTGGTACTGAAGCAATACGCCGCTGGAAACATGTCTTGCAGATCGGAGGTTGGTACTAAAGCAATACACCGCTGGCAACTTACCTTGCAGATCGAAGGTTGGTACTGAAGCAATACGCCACTGGAAACTTGACTTGCAGATCGGAGGTTGGTACTGAAGCAATACGCCGCTGGAAACATGTCTTGCAGATCGGAGGTTGGTACTGAAGCAACACGCCGCTGGCAACTTACCTTGCAGATCGGAGGTTGGTACTGAAGCAATACGCCGCTGGCAACATGTCTTGCAGATCGGAGGTTGGTACTGTAGCAATACGCCGCTGGAAACTTGACATGCAGATCGGAGGTTGGTACTGCAGCAATACGCCGCTGGAAACATGTCTTGCAGATCGGAGGTTGGTACTAAAGCAATACGCCGCTGGAAACTTACATTGCGGATCGGAGGTTGGTACTGAAGCAACACGCCGCTGTCAACTTACCTTGCAGATCGCAGGTTGGTACTGAAGCAATACGCCGCTGGCAACATGTCTAGCAGATCAGAGGTTGGTACTGAAGCAATACGCCGCTGGCAACTTACATTGCGGATCGGAGGTTGGTACTGAAGCAATTCGCCGCTGGAAACTTGACTTGCAGATCGGAGGTTGGTACTGAAGCAATACGGCGCTGGAAACTTGACTTGCATATCGGAGGTTGGTACTGAAGCAATACGCCGCTGGAAACATGTCTTGCAGATCGGAGGTTGGTACTAAAGCAATACACCGCTGGCAACTTACCTTGCAGATCGGAGGTTGGTACTGAAGCAATACGCCACTGGAAACTTGACTTGCAGATCGGAGGTTGGTACTGAAGCAATACGCCGCTGGAAACATGTCTTGCAGATCGGAGGTTGGTACTAAAGCAATACACCGCTGGCAACTTACCTTGCAGATCGGAGGTTGGTACTGAAGCAATACGCCACTGGAAACTTGACTTGCAGATCGGAGGTTGGTACTGAAGCAATACGCCGCTGGCAACATGTCTAGCAGATCAGAGGTTGGTACTGAAGCAATACGCCGCTGGCAACTTACATTGCGGATCGGAGGTTGGTACTGAAGCAATACGCCGCTGGCAACATGTCTTGCAGATCGGAGGTTGTTACAGAAGCAATACGCCGCTGGAAACTTACATTGCGGATCGGAGGTTGGTACTGAAGCAATACGCCGCTGGAAACATGTCTTGCAGATCGGAGGTTGGTACTGTAGCAATACGCCGCTGGAAACATGTCTTGCAGGTCGGAGGTTGGTACTAAAGCAATACGGCGCTGGAAACTTGACTTGCAGATCGGAGGTTGGTACTGAAGCAATACGCCGCTGGAAACATGTCTTGCAGATCGGAGGTTGGTACTGTAGCAATACGCCGCTGGAAACATGTCTTGCAGATCGGAGGTTGGTACTAAAGCAATACACCGCTGGCAACTTACCTTGCAGATCGGAGGTTGGTACTGAAGCAATACGCCACTGGCAACATGTCTTGCAAATCGGAGGTTGGTACTGAAGCAACACGCCGCTGTCAACTTACCTTGCAGATTGCAGGTTGGTACTGAAGCAATACGCCGCTGGCAACATGTCTAGCAGATCAGAGGTTGGTACTGAAGCAATACGCCGCTGGCAAGTTACATTGCGGATCGGAGGTTGGTACTGAAGCAATACGCCGCTGGCAACATGTCTTGCAGATCGGAGGTTGGTACTAAAGCAATACACCGCTGGCAACTTACCTTGCGGATCGGAGGTTGGTACTGAAGCAATACGCCGCTGGCAACATGTCTTGCAGATCGGAGGTTGGTACTGAAGCAATACGCCGCTGGCAACTTACATTGCGGATCGGAGGTTGGTACTGAAGCAATACGCCGCTGGCAACATGTCTTGCAAATCGGAGGTTGTTACAGAAGCAATACGCCGCTGGAAACTTGACTTGCAGATCGCAGGTTGCTACTGAAGCAATACGCCGCTGGCAACATGTCTTGCAGATCGGAGGTTGGTACTGAAGCAATACGCCGCTGGCAGCTTACATTGCGGATCGGAGGTTGGTACTGAAGCAATACGCCGCTGGCAACATGTCTTGCAGATCGGAGGTTGTTACAGAAGCAATACGCCGCTGGAAACTTGACTTGCAGATCGGAGGTTGGTACTGAAGCAATACGCCGCTGGAAACATGTCTTGCAGATCGGAGGTTGGTACTAAAGCAATACACCGCTGGCAACTTACCTTGCAGATCGAAAGTTGGTACTGAAGCAATACGCCACTGGAAACTTGACTTGCAGATCGGAGGTTGGTACTGAAGCAATACGCCGCTGGAAACATGTCTTGCAGATCGGAGGTTGGTACTGAAGCAACACGCCGCTGGCAACTTACCTTGCAGATCGGAGGTTGGTACTGAAGCAATACGCCGCTGGCAACATGTCTTGCAGATCGGAGGTTGGTACTGTAGCAATACGCCGCTGGAAACTTGACATGCAGATCGGAGGTTGGTACTGCAGCAATACGCCGCTGGAAACATGTCTTGCAGATCGGAGGTTGGTACTAAAGCAATACGCCGCTGGAAACTTACATTGCGGATCGGAGGTTGGTACTGAAGCAACACGCCGCTGTCAACTTACCTTGCAGATCGCAGGTTGGTACTGAAGCAATACGCCGCAGGCAACATGTCTAGCAGATCAGAGGTTGGTACTGAAGCAATACGCCGCTGGCAACTTACATTGCGGATCGGAGGTTGGTACTGAAGCAATTCGCCGCTGGAAACTTGACTTGCAGATCGGAGGTTGGTACTGAAGCAATACGGCGCTGGAAACTTGACTTGCATATCGGAGGTTGGTACTGAAGCAATACGCCGCTGGAAACATGTCTTGCAGATCGGAGGTTGGTACTAAAGCAATACACCGCTGTCAACTTACCTTGCAGATCGGAGGTTGGTACTGAAGCAATACGCCACTGGAAACTTGACTTGCAGATCGGAGGTTGGTACTGAAGCAATACGCCGCTGGAAACATGTCTTGCAGATCGGAGGTTGGTACTAAAGCAATACACCGCTGGCAACTTACCTTGCAGATCGGAGGTTGGTACTGAAGCAATACGCCACTGGAAACTTGACTTGCAGATCGGAGGTTGGTACTGAAGCAATACGCCGCTGGCAACATGTCTAGCAGATCAGAGGTTGGTACTGAAGCAATACGCCGCTGGCAACTTACATTGCGGATCGGAGGTTGGTACTGAAGCAATACGCCGCTGGCAACATGTCTTGCAGATCGGAGGTTGTTACAGAAGCAATACGCCGCTGGAAACTTACATTGCGGATCGGAGGTTGGTACTGAAGCAATACGCCGCTGGAAACATGTCTTGCAGATCGGAGGTTGGTACTGTAGCAATACGCCGCTGGAAACATGTCTTGCAGGTCGGAGGTTGGTACTAAAGCAATACGGCGCTGGAAACTTGACTTGCAGATCGGAGGTTGGTACTGAAGCAATACGCCGCTGGAAACATGTCTTGCAGATCGGAGGTTGGTACTGTAGCAATACGCCGCTGGAAACATGTCTTGCAGATCGGAGGTTGGTACTAAAGCAATACACCGCTGGCAACTTACCTTGCAGATCGGAGGTTGGTACTGAAGCAATACGCCGCTGGCAACATGTCTTGCAGATCGGAGGTTGGTACTGAAGCAACACGCCGCTGTCAACTTACCTTGCAGATTGCAGGTTGGTACTGAAGCAATACGCCGCTGGCAACATGTCTAGCAGATCAGAGGTTGGTACTGAAGCAATACGCCGCTGGCAACTTACATTGCGGATCGGAGGTTGGTACTGAAGCAATACGCCGCTGGCAACATGTCTTGCAGATCGGAGGTTGTTACAGAAGCAATACGCCGCTGGAAACTTGACTTGCAGATCGGAGGTTGGTACTGAAGCAATACACCGCTGGAAACTTGACTTGCAGATCGGAGGTTGGTACTGAAGCAATACGCCGCTGGAAACATGTCTTGCAGATCGGAGGTTGGTACTAAAGCAATACACCGCTGGCAACTTACCTTGCAGATCGGAGGTTGGTACTGAAGCAATACGCCGCTGGAAACTTGTCTTGCAGATCGGAGGTTGGTACTGAAGCAATACGCCGCTGGAAACATGTCTTGCAGATCGGAGGTTGGTACTAAAGCAATACACCGCTGGCAACTTACCTTGCGGATCGGAGGTTGGTACTGAAGCAATACACCGCTGGCAACATGTCTTGCAGATCGGAGGTTGGTACTGAAGCAACACGCCGCTGGCAACTTACCTTGCAGATCGGAGGTTGGTACTGAAGCAATACGCCGCTGGCAACATGTCTTGCAGATCGGAGGTTGGTACTGAAGCAATACGCCGCTGGCAACTTACATTGCGGATCGGAGGTTGGTACTGTAGCAATACGCCGCTGGCAACATGTCTTGCAAATCGGAGGTTGTTACAGAAGCAATACGCCGCTGGAAACTTGACTTGCAGATCGGAGGTTGCTACTGAAGCAATACGCCGCTGGCAACATGTCTTGCAGATCGGAGGTTGGTACTGAAGCAATACGCCGCTGGCAACTTACCTTGCGGATCGGAGGTTGGTACTGAAGCAATACGCCGCTGGAAACATGTCTTGCAGATCGGAGGTTGGTACTAAAGCAATACACCGCTGGCAACTTACCTTGCGGATCGGAGGTTGGTACTGAAGCAATACGCCGCTGGCAACATGTCTTGCAGATCGGAGGTTGGTACTGAAGCAATACGCCGCTGGCAACTTACATTGCGGATCGGAGGTTGGTACTGAAGCAATACGCCGCTGGCAACATGTCTTGCAAATCGGAGGTTGTTACAGAAGCAATACGCCGCTGGAAACTTGACTTGCAGATCGCAGGTTGCTACTGAAGCAATACGCCGCTGGCAACATGTCTTGCAGATCGGAGGTTGGTACTGAAGCAATACGCCGCTGGCAGCTTACATTGCGGATCGGAGGTTGGTACTGAAGCAATACGCCGCTGGCAACATGTCTTGCAGATCGGAGGTTGTTACAGAAGCAATACGCCGCTGGAAACTTGACTTGCAGATCGGAGGTTGGTACTGAAGCAATACGCCGCTGGAAACATGTCTTGCAGATCGGAGGTTGGTACTAAAGCAATACACCGCTGGCAACTTACCTTGCAGATCGAAGGTTGGTACTGAAGCAATACGCCACTGGAAACTTGACTTGCAGATCGGAGGTTGGTACTGAAGCAATACGCCGCTGGAAACATGTCTTGCAGATCGGAGGTTGGTACTGAAGCAACACGCCGCTGTCAACTTACCTTGCAGATCGCAGGTTGGTACTGAAGCAATACGCCGCTGGCAACATGTCTAGCAGATCAGAGGTTGGTACTGAAGCAATACGCCGCTGGCAACTTACATTGCGGATCGGAGGTTGGTACTGAAGCAATTCGCCGCTGGAAACTTGACTTGCAGATCGGAGGTTGGTACTGAAGCAATACGGCGCTGGAAACTTGACTTGCATATCGGAGGTTGGTACTGAAGCAATACGCCGCTGGAAACATGTCTTGCAGATCGGAGGTTGGTACTAAAGCAATACACCGCTGGCAACTTACCTTGCAGATCGGAGGTTGGTACTGAAGCAATACGCCACTGGAAACTTGACTTGCAGATCGGAGGTTGGTACTGAAGCAATACGCCGCTGGAAACATGTCTTGCAGATCGGAGGTTGGTACTAAAGCAATACACCGCTGGCAACTTACCTTGCAGATCGGAGGTTGGTACTGAAGCAATACGCCACTGGAAACTTGACTTGCAGATCGGAGGTTGGTACTGAAGCAATACGCCGCTGGCAACATGTCTAGCAGATCAGAGGTTGGTACTGAAGCAATACGCCGCTGGCAACTTACATTGCGGATCGGAGGTTGGTACTGAAGCAATACGCCGCTGGCAACATGTCTTGCAGATCGGAGGTTGTTACAGAAGCAATACGCCGCTGGAAACTTACCTTGCGGATCGGAGGTTGGTACTGAAGCAATACGCCGCTGGAAACATGTCTTGCAGATCGGAGGTTGGTACTGAAGCAATACGCCGCTGGAAACATGTCTTGCAGGTCGGAGGTTGGTACTAAAGCAATACGGCGCTGGAAACTTGACTTGCAGATCGGAGGTTGGTACTGAAGCAATACGCCGCTGGAAACATGTCTTGCAGATCGGAGGTTGGTACTGTAGCAATACGCCGCTGGAAACATGTCTTGCAGATCGGAGGTTGGTACTAAAGCAATACACCGCTGGCAACTTACCTTGCAGATCGGAGGTTGGTACTGAAGCAATACGCCACTGGCAACATGTCTTGCAAATCGGAGGTTGGTACTGAAGCAACACGCCGCTGTCAACTTACCTTGCAGATTGCAGGTTGGTACTGAAGCAATACGCCGCTGGCAACATGTCTAGCAGATCAGAGGTTGGTACTGAAGCAATACGCCGCTGGCAAGTTACATTGCGGATCGGAGGTTGGTACTGAAGCAATACGCCGCTGGCAACATGTCTTGCAGATCGGAGGTTGTTACAGAAGCAATACGCCGCTGGAAACTTGACTTGCAGATCGGAGGTTGGTACTGAAGCAATACCGCGCTGGAAACTTGACTTGCAGATCGGAGGTTGGTACTGAAGCAATACGCCGCTGGAAACATGTCTTGCAGATCGGAGGTTGGTACTAAAGCAATACACCGCTGGCAACTTACCTTGCAGATCGGAGGTTGGTACTGAAGCAATACGCCACTGGAAACTTGTCTTGCAGATCGGAGGTTGGTACTGAAGCAATACGCCGCTGGAAACATGTCTTGCAGATCGGAGGTTGGTACTAAAGCAATACACCGCTGGCAACTTACCTTGCGGATCGGAGGTTGGTACTGAAGCAATACACCGCTGGCAACATGTCGTGCAGATCGGAGGTTGGTACTGAAGCAACACGCCGCTGGCAACTTACCTTGCAGATCGGAGGTTGGTACTGAAGCAATACGCCGCTGGCAACATGTCTTGCAGATCGGAGGTTGGTACTGAAGCAATACGCCGCTGGCAACTTACATTGCGGATCGGAGGTTGGTACTGAAGCAATACGCCGCTGGCAACATGTCTTGCAAATCGGAGGTTGTTACAGAAGCAATACGCCGCTGGAAACTTGACTTGCAGATCGGAGGTTGGTACTGAAGCAATACGCCGCTGGAAACATGTCTTTCAGATCGGAGGTTGGTACTGTAGCAATACGCCGCTGGAAACTTGACATGCAGATCGGAGGTTGGTACTGCAGCAATACGCCGCTGGAAACATGTCTTGCAGATCGGAGGTTGGTACTAAAGCAATACACCGCTGGCAACTTACATTGCGGATCGGAGGTTGGTACTGAAGCAACACGCCGCTGTCAACTTACCTTGCAGATCGCAGGTTGGTACTGAAGCAATACGCCGCTGGCAACATGTCTAGCAGATCAGAGGTTGGTACTGAAGCAATACGCCGCTGGCAACTTACATTGCGGATCGGAGGTTGGTACTGAAGCAATTCGCCGCTGGAAACTTGACTTGCAGATCGGAGGTTGGTACTGAAGCAATACGGCGCTGGAAACTTGACTTGCATATCGGAGGTTGGTACTGAAGAAATACGCCGCTGGAAACATGTCTTGCAGATCGGAGGTTGGTACTAAAGCAATACACCGCTGGCAACTTACCTTGCAGATCGGAGGTTGGTACTGAAGCAATACGCCACTGGAAACTTGACTTGCAGATCGGAGGTTGGTACTGAAGCAATACGCCGCTGGAAACATGTCTTGCAGATCGGAGGTTGGTACTAAAGCAATACACCGCTGGCAACTTACCTTGCAGATCGGAGGTTGGTACTGAAGCAATACGCCACTGGAAACTTGACTTGCAGATCGGAGGTTGGTACTGAAGCAATACGCCGCTGGCAACATGTCTAGCAGATCAGAGGTTGGTACTGAAGCAATACGCCGCTGGCAACTTACATTGCGGATCGGAGGTTGGTACTGAAGCAATACGCCGCTGGCAACATGTCTTGCAGATCGGAGGTTGTTACAGAAGCAATACGCCGCTGGAAACTTGACTTGCAGATCGGAGGTTGGTACTAAAGCAATACGGCGCTGGAAACTTGACTTGCAGATCGGAGGTTGGTACTGAAGCAATACGCCGCTGGAAACATGTCTTGCAGATCGGAGGTTGGTACTGTAGCAATACGCCGCTGGAAACATGTCTTGCAGATCGGAGGTTGGTACTAAAGCAATACACCGCTGGCAACTTACCTTGCAGATCGGAGGTTGGTACCCGAAGCAATACGCCACTGGAAACTTGACTTGCAGATCGGAGATTGGTACTGAAGCAATACGCCGCTGGCAACATGTCTTGCAGATCGGAGGTTGGTACTGTAGCAATACGCCGCTGGAAACTTGACTTGCAGATCGGAGGTTGGTACTGCAGCAATACGCCGCTGGAAACATGTCTTGCAGATCGGAGGTTGGTACTAAAGCAATACACCGCTGGCAACTTACATTGCGGATCGGAGGTTGGTACTGACGCAATACACCGCTGGCAACATGTCTTGCAAATCGGAGGTTGGTCCTGAAGCAATACGGCGCTGGAAACTTGACTTGCAGATCGGAGGTTGGTACTGAAGCAATACGCCGCTGGAAACATGTCTTGCAGATCGGGGGTTGGTACTAAAGCAATACACCGCTGGCAACTTACCTTGCAGATCGGAGGTTGGTACTGAAGCAATACGCCACTGGAAACTTGACTTGCAGATCGGAGGTTGGTACTGACGCAATACACCGCTGGCAACATGTCTTGCAAATCGGAGGTTGGTACTGAAGCAACACGCCGCTGTCAACTTACCTTGCAGATTGCAGGTTGGTACTGAAGCAATACGCCGCTGGCAACATGTCTAGCAGATCAGAGGTTGGTACTGAAGCAATACGCCGCTGGCAACTTACATTGCGGATCGGAGGTTGGTACTGAAGCAATACGCCGCTGGCAACATGTCTTGCAGATCGGAGGTTGTTACAGAAGCAATACGCCGCTGGAAACATGACTTGCAGATCGGAGGTTGGTACTGAAGCAATACCGCGCTGGAAACTTGACTTGCAGATCGGAGGTTGGTACTGAAGCAATACGCCGCTGGAAACATGTCTTGCAGATCGGAGGTTGGTACTAAAGCAATACACCGCTGGCAACTTACCTTGCAGATCGGAGGTTGGTACTGAAGCAATACGCCACTGGAAACTTGACTTGCAGATCGGAGGTTGGTACTGAAGCAATACGCCGCTGGAAACATGTCTTGCAGATCGGAGGTTGGTACTAAAGCAATACACCGCTGGCAACTTACCTTGCGGATCGGAGGTTGGTACTGAAGCAATACACCGCTGGCAACATGTCGTGCAGATCGGAGGTTGGTACTGAAGCAACACGCCGCTGGCAACTTATCTTGCAGATCGGAGGTTGGTACTGAAGCAATACGCCGCTGGCAACATGTCTTGCAGATCGGAGGTTGGTACTGTAGCAATACGCCGCTGGAAACTTGACTTGCAGATCGGAGGTTGGTACTGCAGCATTACGCCGCTGGAAACATGTCTTGCAGATCGGAGGTTGGTACTAAAGCAATACACCGCTGGCAACTTACATTGCGGGTCGGAGGTTGGTCCTGACGCAATACACCGCTGGCAACATGTCTTGCAAATCGGAGGTTGGTACTGAAGCAACACGCCGCAGTCAACTTACCTTGCAGATCGCAGGTTGGTACTGAAGCAATACGCCGCTGGCAACATGTCTAGCAGATCAGAGGTCGGTACTGAAGCTGTACGCCGCTGGCAACATGTCGTGCAGATCGGAGGTTGGTACTGAAGCAACACGCCGCTGGCAACTTACCTTGCAGATCGGAGGTTGGTACTGAAGCAATACGCCGCTGGCAACATGTCTTGCACATCGGAGGTTGGTACTGTAGCAATACGCCGCTGGAAACTTGACTTGCAGATCGGAGGTTGGTACTGAAGCAATACGCCGCTGGCAACATGTCTTGCAGATCGGAGGTTGGTACTGTAGCAATACGCCGCTGGAAACTTGACTTGCAGATCGGAGGTTGGTACTGCAGCAATACGCCGCTGGAAACATGTCTTGCAGATCGGAGGTTGGTACTAAAGCAATACACCGCTGGCAACTTACCTTGCGGATCGGAGGTTGGTACTGAAGCAATACACCGCTGGCAACATGTCGTGCAGATCGGAGGTTGGTACTGAAGCAACACGCCGCTGGCAACTTACCTTGCAGATCGGAGGTTGGTACTGAAGCAATACGCCGCTGGCAACATGTCTTGCAGATCGGAGGTTGGTACTGTAGCAATACGCCGCTGGAAACTTGACTTGCAGATCGGAGGTTGGTACTGCAGCATTACGCCGCTGGAAACATGTCTTGCAGATCGGAGGTTGGTACTAAAGCAATACACCGCTGGCAACTTACATTGCGGGTCGGAGGTTGGTCCTGACGCAATACACCGCTGGCAACATGTCTTGCAAATCGGAGGTTGGTACTGAAGCAACACGCCGAAGTCAACTTACCTTGCAGATCGCAGGTTGGTACTGAAGCAATACGCCGCTGGCAACATGTCTAGCAGATCAGAGGTCGGTACTGAAGCAGTACGCCGCTGGCAACTTACATTGCGGATCGGAGGTTGGTACTGAAGCAATACGCCGCTGGCAACATGTCTTGCAGATCGGAGGTTGGTACTAAAGCAATACACCGCTGGCAACTTACCTTGCAGATCGGAGGTTGGTACCGAAGCAATACGCCACTGGAAACTTGACTTGCAGATCGGAGGTTGGTACTGAAGCAATACGCCGCTGGAAGCATGTCTTGCAGATCGGAGGTTGGTACTAAAGCAATACACCGCTGGCAACTTACCTTGTTGATCGGAGGTTGGTACTGAAGCAATACACCGCTGACAACATGTCGTGCAGATCGGAGGTTGGTACTGAAGCAACACGCCGCTGGCAACTTACCTTGCAGATCGGAGGTTGGTACTGAAGCAATACGCCGCTGGCAACATGTCTTGCAGATCGGAGGTTGGTACTGTAGCAATACGCCGCTGGAAACTTGACTTGCAGATCGGAGGTTGGTACTGAAGCAATACACCGCTGGCAACATGTCTTGCAGATCGGAGGTTGGTACTAAAGCAATACACCGCTGGCAACTTACCTTGCGGATCGGAGGTTGGTACTGAAGCAATACGTCGCTGGAAACATGTCTTGCAGATCGGAGGTTGGTACTAAAGCAATACACCGCTGGCAACTTACCTTGCAGATCGGAGGTTGCTACTGAAGCAATACGCCACTGGAAACTTGACTTGCAGATCGGAGGTTGGTACTGAAGCAATACGCCGCTGGAAACATGTCTTGCAGATCGGAGGTTGGTACTAAAGCAATACACCGCTGGCAACTTACCTTGCGGATCGGAGGTTGGTACTGAAGCAATACGCCGCTGGCAACATGTCTTGCAGATCGGAGGTTGGTACTGAAGCAATACGCCGCTGGCAACTTACATTGCGGATCGGAGGTTGGTACTGAAGCAATACGCCGCTGGCAACATGTCTTGCAAATCGGAGGTTGTTACAGAAGCAATACGCCGCTGGAAACTTGACTTGCAGATCGCAGGTTGCTACTGAAGCAATACGCCGCTGGCAACATGTCTTGCAGATCGGAGGTTGGTACTGAAGCAATACGCCGCTGGCAGCTTACATTGCGGATCGGAGGTTGGTACTGAAGCAATACGCCGCTGGCAACATGTCTTGCAGATCGGAGGTTGTTACAGAAGCAATACGCCGCTGGAAACTTGACTTGCAGATCGGAGGTTGGTACTGAAGCAATACGCCGCTGGAAACATGTCTTGCAGATCGGAGGTTGGTACTGAAGCAACACGCCGCTGGCAACTTACCTTGCAGATCGGAGGTTGGTACTGAAGCAATACGCCGCTGGCAACATGTCTTGCAGATCGGAGGTTGGTACTGTAGCAATACGCCGCTGGAAACTTGACATGCAGATCGGAGGTTGGTACTGCAGCAATACGCCGCTGGAAACATGTCTTGCAGATCGGAGGTTGGTACTAAAGCAATACACCGCTGGCAACATACATTGCGGATCGGAGGTTGGTACTGAAGCAATACGCCGCTGGCAACATGTCTAGCAGATCAGAGGTTGGTACTGAAGCAATACGCCGCTGGCAACTTACATTGCGGATCGGAGGTTGGTACTGAAGCAATTCGCCGCTGGAAACTTGACTTGCAGATCGGAGGTTGGTACTGAAGCAATACGGCGCTGGAAACTTGACTTGCATATCGGAGGTTGGTACTGAAGCAATACGCCGCTGGAAACATGTCTTGCAGATCGGAGGTTGGTACTAAAGCAATACACCGCTGGCAACTTACCTTGCAGATCGGAGGTTGGTACTGAAGCAATACGCCACTGGAAACTTGACTTGCAGATCGGAGGTTGGTACTGAAGCAATACGCCGCTGGAAACATGTCTTGCAGATCGGAGGTTGGTACTAAAGCAATACACCGCTGGCAACTTACCTTGCAGATCGGAGGTTGGTACTGAAGCAATACGCCACTGGAAACTTGACTTGCAGATCGGAGGTTGGTACTGAAGCAATACGCCGCTGGCAACATGTCTAGCAGATCAGAGGTTGGTACTGAAGCAATACGCCGCTGGCAACTTACATTGCGGATCGGAGGTTGGTACTGAAGCAATACGCCGCTGGCAACATGTCTCGCAGATCGGAGGTTGTTACAGAAGCAATACGCCGCTGGAAACTTACATTGCGGATCGGAGGTTGGTACTGAAGCAATACGCCGCTGGAAACATGTCTTGCAGATCGGAGGTTGGTACTGTAGCAATACGCCGCTGGAAACATGTCTTGCAGATCGGAGGTTGGTACTAAAGCAATACGGCGCTGGAAACTTGACTTGCAGATCGGAGGTTGGTACTGAAGCAATACGCCGCTGGAAACATGTCTTGCAGATCGGAGGTTGGTACTGTAGCAATACGTCGCTGGAAACATGTCTTGCAGATCGGAGGTTGGTACTAAAGCAATACACCGCTGGCAACTTACCTTGCAGATCGGAGGTTGGTACTGAAGCAATACGCCACTGGCAACATGTCTTGCAAATCGGAGGTTGGTACTGAAGCAACACGCCGCTGTCAACTTACCTTGCAGATTGCAGGTTGGTACTGAAGCAATACGCCGCTGGCAACATGTCTAGCAGATCAGAGGTTGGTACTGAAGCAATACGCCGCTGGCAACTTACATTGCGGATCGGAGGTTGGTACTGAAGCAATACGCCGCTGGCAACATGTCTTGCAGATCGGAGGTTGTTACAGAAGCAATACGCCGCTGGAAACTTGACTTGCAGATCGGAGGTTGGTACTGAAGCAATACCGCGCTGGAAACTTGACTTGCAGATCGGAGGTTGGTACTGAAGCAATACGCCGCTGGAAACATGTCTTGCAGATCGGAGGTTGGTACTAAAGCAATACACCGCTGGCAACTTACCTTGCAGATCGGAGGTTGGTACTGAAGCAATACGCCACTGGAAACTTGTCTTGCAGATCGGAGGTTGGTACTGAAGCAATACGCCGCTGGAAACATGTCTTGCAGATCGGAGGTTGGTACTAAAGCAATACACCGCTGGCAACTTACCTTGCGGATCGGAGGTTGGTACTGAAGCAATACACCGCTGGCAACATGTCGTGCAGATCGGAGGTTGGTACTGAAGCAACACGCCGCTGGCAACTTACCTTGCAGATCGGAGGTTGGTACTGAAGCAATACGCCGCTGGCAACATGTCTTGCAGATCGGAGGTTGGTACTGTAGCAATACGCCGCTGGAAACTTGACTTGCAGATCGGAGGTTGGTACTGAAGCAATACGCCGCTGGCAACTTACATTGCGGATCGGAGGTTGGTACTGAAGCAATACGCCGCTGGCAACATGTCTTGCAAATCGGAGGTTGTTACAGAAGCAATACGCCGCTGGAAACTTGACTTGCAGATCGCAGGTTGCTACTGAAGCAATACGCCGCTGGCAACATGTCTTGCAGATCGGAGGTTGGTACTGAAGCAATACGCCGCTGGAAACTTGACTTGCAGATCGGAGGTTGGTACTGAAGCAATACCGCGCTGGAAACTTGACTTGCAGATCGGAGGTTGGTACTGAAGCAATACGCCGCTGGAAACATGTCTTGCAGATCGGAGGTTGGTACTAAAGCAATACACCGCTGGCAACTTACCTTGCAGATCGGAGGTTGGTACTGAAGCAATACGCCACTGGAAACTTGTCTTGCAGATCGGAGGTTGGTACTGAAGCAATACGCCGCTGGAAACATGTCTTGCAGATCGGAGGTTGGTACTAAAGCAATACACCGCTGGCAACTTACCTTGCGGATCGGAGGTTGGTACTGAAGCAATACACCGCTGGCAACATGTCGTGCAGATCGGAGGTTGGTACTGAAGCAACACGCCGCTGGCAACTTACCTTGCAGATCGGAGGTTGGTACTGAAGCAATACGCCGCTGGCAACATGTCTTGCAGATCGGAGGTTGGTACTGTAGCAATACGCCGCTGGAAACTTGACTTGCAGATCGGAGGTTGGTACTGAAGCAATACGCCGCTGGCAACTTACATTGCGGATCGGAGGTTGGTACTGAAGCAATACGCCGCTGGCAACATGTCTTGCAAATCGGAGGTTGTTACAGAAGCAATACGCCGCTGGAAACTTGACTTGCAGATCGCAGGTTGCTACTGAAGCAATACGCCGCTGGCAACATGTCTTGCAGATCGGAGGTTGGTACTGAAGCAATACGCCGCTGGCAACTTACATTGCGGATCGGATGTTGGTACTGAAGCAATACGCCGCTGGCAACATGTCTTGCAGATCGGAGGTTGTTACAGAAGCAATACGCCGCTGGAAACTTGACTTGCAGATCGGAGGATGGTACTGAAGCAATACGCCGCTGGAAACATGTCTTGCAGATCGGAGGTTGGTACTGTAGCAATACGCCGCTGGAAACTTGACATGCAGATCGGAGGTTGGTACTGCAGCAATACGCCGCTGGAAACATGTCTTGCAGATCGGAGGTTGGTACTAAAGCAATACACCGCTGGCAACTTACATTGCGGATCGGAGGTTGGTACTGAAGCAACACGCCGCTGTCAACTTACCTTGCAGATCGCAGGTTGGTACTGAAGCAATACGCCGCTGGAAACATGTCTTGCAGATCGGAGGTTGGTACTAAAGCAATACACCGCTGGCAACTTACCTTGCAGATCGGAGGTTGGTACTGAAGCAATACGCCACTGGAAACTTGACTTGCAGATCGGAGGTTGGTACTGAAGCAATACGCCGCTGGCAACATGTCTAGCAGATCAGAGGTTGGTACTGAAGCAATACGCCGCTGGCAACTTACATTGCGGATCGGAGGTTGGTACTGAAGCAATACGCCGCTGGCAACATGTCTTGCAGATCGGAGGTTGTTACAGAAGCAATACGCCGCTGGAAACTTGACTTGCAGATCGGAGGTTGGTACTGAAGCAATACGGCGCTGGAAACTTGACTTGCAGATCGGAGGTTGGTACTGAAGCAATACGCCGCTGGAAACATGTCTTGCAGATCGGAGGTTGGTACTGTAGCAATACGCCGCTGGAAACATGTCTTGCAGATCGGAGGTTGGTACTAAAGCAATACACCGCTGGCAACTTACCTTGCAGATCGGAGGTTGGTACTGAAGCAATACGCCACTGGAAACTTGACTTGCAGATCGGAGGTTGGTACTAAAGCAATACACCGCTGGCAACTTACCTTTCGGATCGGAGGTTGGTACTGAAGCAATACACCGCTGGCAACATGTCGTGCAGATCGGAGGTTGGTACTGAAGCAACACGCCGCTGGCAACTTACCGTGCAGATCGGAGGTTGGTACTGAAGCAATACGCCGCTGGCAACATGTCTTGCAGATCGGAGGTTGGTACTAAAGCAATACACCGCTGGCAACTTACATTGCGGATCGGATGTTGGTACTGACGCAATACACCGCTGGCAACATGTCTTGCAAATCGGAGGTTGGTACTGAAGCAACACGCCGCTGTCAACTTACCTTGCAGATCGCAGGTTGGTACTGAAGCAATACGCCGCTGGCAACATGTCTAGCAGATCAGAGGTTGGTACTGAAGCAATACGCCGCTGGCAACTTACATTGCGGATCGGAGGTTGGTACTGAAGCAATACGCCGCTGGCAACATGTCTTGCAGATCGGAGGTTGTTACAGAAGCAATACGCCGCTGGAAACTTGACTTGCAGATCGGAGGTTGGTACTGAAGCAATACGCCGCTGGAAACTTGACTTGCAGATCGGAGGTTGGTACTGAAGCAATACGCCGCTGGAAACATGTCTTGCAGATCGGAGGTTGGTACTAAAGCAATACACCGCTGGCAACTTACCTTGCGGATCGGAGGTTGGTACTGAAGCAATACACCGCTGGCAACATGTCTTGCAGATCGGAGGTTGGTACTGAAGCAACACGCCGCTGGCAACTTACCTTGCAGATCGGAGGTTGGTACTGAAGCAATACGCCGCTGGCAACATGTCTTGCAGATCGGAGGTTGGTACTGTAGCAATACGCCGCTGGAAACTTGACTTGCAGATCGGAGGTTGGTACTGAAGCAATACACCGCTGGCAACATGTCGTGCAGATCGGAGGTTGGTACTGAAGCAACACGCCGCTGGCAACTTACCTTGCAGATCGGAGGTTGGTACTGAAGCAATACGCCGCTGGCAACATGTCTTGCAGATCGGAGGTTGGTACTGTAGCAATACGCCGCTGGAAACTTGACTTGCAGATCGGAGGTTGGTACTGAAGCAATACGCCGCTGGCAACATGTCTTGCAGATCGGAGGTTGGTACTGTAGCAATACGCCGCTGGAAACTTGACTTGCAGATCGGAGGTTGGTACTGCAGCAATACGCCGCTGGAAACATGTCTTGCAGATCGGAGGTTGGTACTAAAGCAATACACCGCTGGCAACTTACCTTGCGGATCGGAGGTTGGTACTGAAGCAATACGTCGCTGGAAACATGTCTTGCAGATCAGAGGTTGGTACTAAAGCAATACACCGCTGGCAACTTACATTGCGGATCGGAGGTTGGTACTGACGCAATACACCGCTGGCAACATGTCTTGCAAATCGGAGGTTGGTACTGAAGCAACACGCCGCTGTCAACTTACCTTGCAGATCGCAGGTTGGTACTGAAGCAATACGCCGCTGGCAACATGTCTAGCAGATCAGAGGTTGGTACTGAAGCAATACGCCGCTGGCAACTTACATTGCGGATCGGAGGTTGGTACTGAAGCAATACGCCGCTGGCAACATGTCTTGCAGATCGGAGGTTGTTACAGAAGCAATACGCCGCTGGAAACTTGACTTGCAGATCGGAGGTTGGTACTGAAGCAATACGGCGCTGGAAACTTGACTTGCAGATCGGAGGTTGGTACTGAAGCAATACCCGCTGGAAACATGTCTTGCAGATCGGAGGTTGGTACTAAAGCAATACACCGCTGGCAACTTACCTTGCAGATCGGAGGTTGGTACTGAAGCAATACGCCACTGGAAACTTGACTTGCAGATCGGAGGTTGGTACTGAAGCAATACGCCGCTGGAAACATGTCTTGCAGATCGGAGGTTGGTACTAAAGCAATACACCGCTGGCAACTTACCTTGCGGATCGGAGGTTGGTACTGAAGCAATACACCGCTGGCAACATGTCGTGCAGATCGGAGGTTGGTACTGAAGCAACACGCCGCTTTCAACTTACCTTGCAGATCGGAGGTTGGTACTGAAGCAATACGCCGCTGGCAACATGTCTTGCAGATCGGAGGTTGGTACTGTAGCAATACGCCGCTGGAAACTTGACTTGCAGATCGGAGGTTGGTACTGAAGCAATACACCGCTGGCAACATGTCGTGCAGATCGGAGGTTGGTACTGAAGCAACACGCCGCTGGCAACTTACCTTGCAGATCGGAGGTTGGTACTGAAGCAATACGCCGCTGGCAACATGTCTTGCAGATCGGAGGTTGGTACTGTAGCAATACGCCGCTGGAAACTTGACTTGCAGATCGGAGGTTGGTACTGAAGCAATACGCCGCTGGCAACATGTCTTGCAGATCGGAGGTTGGTACTGTAGCAATACGCCGCTGGAAACTTGACTTGCAGATCGGAGGTTGGTACTGCAGCAATACGCCGCTGGAAACATGTCTTGCAGATCGGAGGTTGGTACTAAAGCAATACACCGCTGGCAACTTACCTTGCGGATCGGAGGTTGGTACTGAAGCAATACGTCGCTGGAAACATGTCTTGCAGATCGGAGGTTGGTACTAAAGCAATACACCGCTGGCAACTTACCTTGCAGATCGGAGGTTGGTACTGAAGCAATACGCCACTGGAAACTTGACTTGCAGATCGGAGGTTGTTACAGAAGCAATACGCCGCTGGAAACTTGACTTGCAGATCGCAGGTTGCTACTGAAGCAATACGCCGCTGGCAACATGTCTTGCAGATCGGAGGTTGGTACTGAAGCAATACGCCGCTGGCAACTTACATTGCGGATCGGAGGTTGGTACTGAAGCAATACGCCGCTGGCAACATGTCTTGCAGATCGGAGGTTGTTACAGAAGCAATACGCCGCTGGAAACTTGACTTGCAGATCGGAGGTTGGTACTGAAGCAATACGCCGCTGGAAACATGTCTTGCAGATCGGAGGTTGGTACTAAAGCAATACACCGCTGGCAACTTACCTTGCAGATCGAAGGTTGGTACTGAAGCAATACGCCACTGGAAACTTGACTTGCGGATCGGAGGTTGGTACTGAAGCAATACACCGCTGGCAACATGTCGTGCAGATCGGAGGTTGGTACTGAAGCAACACGCCGCTGGCAACTTACCTTGCAGATCGGAGGTTGGTACTGAAGCAATACGCCGCTGGCAACATGTCTTGCAGATCGGAGGTTGGTACTGAAGCAATACGCCGCTGGCAACATGTCTTGCAGATCGGAGGTTGTTACAGAAGCAATACGCCGCTGGAAACTTGACTTGCAGATCGGAGGTTGGTACTGAAGCAATACACCGCTGGCAACATGTCGTGCAGATCGGAGGTTGGTACTGAAGCAACACGCCGCTGGCAACTTACCTTGCAGATCGGAGGTTGGTACTGAAGCAATACGCCGCTGGCAACATGTCTTGCAGATCGGAGGTTGGTACTGTAGCAATACGCCGCTGGAAACTTGACTTGCAGATCGGAGGTTGGTACTGCAGCAATACGCCGCTGGAAACATGTCTTGCAGATCGGAGGTTGGTACTAAAGCAATACACCGCTGGCAACTTACCTTGCGGATCGGAGGTTGGTACTGAAGCAATACACCGCTGGCAACATGTCGTGCAGATCGGAGGTTGGTACTGAAGCAACACGCCGCTGGCAACTTACCTTGCAGATCGGAGGTTGGTACTGAAGCAATACGCCGCTGGCAACATGTCTTGCAGATCGGAGGTTGGTACTGTAGCAATACGCCGCTGGAAACTTGACTTGCAGATCGGAGGTTGGTACTGAAGCAATACGCCGCTGGCAACATGTCTTGCAGATCGGAGGTTGGTACTGTAGCAATACGACGCTGGAAACTTGACTTGCAGATCGGAGGTTGGTACTGCAGCAATACGCCGCTGGAAACATGTCTTGCAGATCGGAGGTTGGTACTAAAGCAATACACCGCTGGCAACTTACCTTGCGGATCGGAGGTTGGTACTGAAGCAATACGTCGCTGGAAACATGTCTTGCAGATCGGAGGTTGGTACTAAAGCAATACACCGCTGGCAACTTACCTTGCAGATCAGAGGTTGCTACTGAAGCAATACGCCACTGGAAACTTGACTTGCAGATCGGAGGTTGGTACTGAAGCAATACGCCGCTGGAAACATGTCTTGCAGATCGGAGGTTGGTACTAAAGCAATACACCGCTGGCAACTTACCTTGCGGATCGGAGGTTGGTACTGAAGCAATACGCCGCTGGCAACATGTCTTGCAGATCGGAGGTTGGTACTGAAGCAATACGCCGCTGGCAACTTACATTGCGGATCGGAGGTTGGTACTGTAGCAATACGCCGCTGGCAACATGTCTTGCAAATCGGAGGTTGTTACAGAAGCAATACGCGGCTGGAAACTTGACTTGCAGATCGCAGGTTGCTACTGAAGCAATACGCCGCTGGCAACATGTCTTGCAGATCGGAGGTTGGTACTGAAGCAATACGCCGCTGGCAACTTACCTTGCGGATCGGAGGTTGGTACTGAAGCAATACGTCGCTGGAAACATGTCTTGCAGATCGGAGGTTGGTACTAAAGCAATACACCGCTGGCAACTTACCTTGCAGATCGGAGGTTGCTACTGAAGCAATACGCCACTGGAAACTTGACTTGCAGATCGGAGGTTGGTACTGAAGCAATACGCCGCTGGAAACATGTCTTGCAGATCGGAGGTTGGTACTAAAGCAATACACCGCTGGCAACTTACCTTGCGGATCGGAGGTTGGTACTGAAGCAATACGCCGCTGGCAACATGTCTTGCAGATCGGAGGTTGGTACTGAAGCAATACGCCGCTGGCAACTTACCTTGCGGATCGGAGGTTGGTACTGAAGCAATACGCCGCTGGCAACATGTCTTGCAAATCGGAGGTTGTTACAGAAGCAATACGCCGCTGGAAACTTGACTTGCAGATCGGAGGTTGCTACTGAAGCAATACGCCGCTGGCAACATGTCTTGCAGATCGGAGGTTGGTACTGAAGCAATACGCCGCTGGCAGCTTACATTGCAGATCGCAGGTTGGTACTGAAGCAATACGCCGCTGGCAACATGTCTTGCAGATCGGAGGTTGTTACAGAAGCAATACGCCGCTGGAAACTTGACTTGCAGATCGGAGGTTGGTACTGAAGCAATACGCCGCTGGAAACATGTCTTGCAGATCGGAGGTTGGTACTAAAGCAATACACCGCTGGCAACTTACCTTGCAGATCGAAGGTTGGTACTGAAGCAATACGCCACTGGAAACTTGACTTGCAGATCGGAGGTTGGTACTGAAGCAATACGCCGCTGGAAACATGTCTTGCAGATCGGAGGTTGGTACTGAAGCAACACGCCGCTGGCAACTTACCTTGCAGATCGGAGGTTGGTACTGAAGCAATACGCCGCTGGCAACATGTCTTGCAGATCGGAGGTTGGTACTGTAGCAATACGCCGCTGGAAACTTGACATGCAGATCGGAGGTTGGTACTGCAGCAATACGCCGCTGGAAACATGTCTTGCAGATCGGAGGTTGGTACTAAAGCAATACACCGCTGGCAACATACATTGCGGATCGGAGGTTGGTACTGAAGCAACACGCCGCTGTCAACTTACCTTGCAGATCGCAGGTTGGTACTGAAGCAATACGCCGCTGGCAACATGTCTAGCAGATCAGAGGTTGGTACTGAAGCAATACGCCGCTGGCAACTTACATTGCGGATCGGAGGTTGGTACTGAAGCAATTCGCCGCTGGAAACTTGACTTGCAGATCGGAGGTTGGTACTGAAGCAATACGGCGCTGGAAACTTGACTTGCATATCGGAGGTTGGTACTGAAGCAATACGCCGCTGGAAACATGTCTTGCAGATCGGAGGTTGGTACTAAAGCAATACACCGCTGGCAACTTACCTTGCAGATCGGAGGTTGGTACTGAAGCAATACGCCACTGGAAACTTGACTTGCAGATCGGAGGTTGGTACTGAAGCAATACGCCGCTGGAAACATGTCTTGCAGATCGGAGGTTGGTACTAAAGCAATACACCGCTGGCAACTTACCTTGCAGATCGGAGGTTGGTACTGAAGCAATACGCCACTGGAAACTTGACTTGCAGATCGGAGGTTGGTACTGAAGCAATACGCCGCTGGCAACATGTCTAGCAGATCAGAGGTTGGTACTGAAGCAATACGCCGCTGGCAACTTACATTGCGGATCGGAGGTTGGTACTGAAGCAATACGCCGCTGGCAACATGTCTTGCAGATCGGAGGTTGGTACTGAAGCAATACGCCGCTGGCAACTTACATTGCGGATCGGAGGTTGGTACTGAAGCAATTCGCCGCTGGAAACTTGACTTGCAGATCGGAGGTTGGTACTGAAGCAATTCGCCGCTGGAAACATGTCTTGCAGATCGGAGGTTGGTACTGTAGCAATACGCCGCTGGAAACATGTCTTGCAGATCGGAGGTTGGTACTAAAGCAATACACCGCTGGCAACTTACCTTGCAGATCGGAGGTTGGTACTGAAGCAATACGCCACTGGAAACTTGACTTGCAGATCGGAGGTTGGTACTAAAGCAATACACCGCTGGCAACTTACCTTTCGGATCGGAGGTTGGTACTGAAGCAATACACCGCTGGCAACATGTCGTGCAGATCGGAGGTTGGTACTGAAGCAACACGCCGCTGGCAACTTACCGTGCAGATCGGAGGTTGGTACTGAAGCAATACGCCGCTGGCAACATGTCTTGCAGATCGGAGGTTGGTACTAAAGCAATACACCGCTGGCAACTTACATTGCGGATCGGAGGTTGGTACTGACGCAATACACCGCTGGCAACATGTCTTGCAAATCGGAGGTTGGTACTGAAGCAACACGCCGCTGTCAACTTACCTTGCAGATCGCAGGTTGGTACTGAAGCAATACGCCGCTGGCAACATGTCTAGCAGATCAGAGGTTGGTACTGAAGCAATACGCCGCTGGCAACTTACATTGCGGATCGGAGGTTGGTACTGAAGCAATACGCCGCTGGCAACATGTCTTGCAGATCGGAGGTTGTTACAGAAGCAATACGCCGCTGGAAACTTGACTTGCAGATCGGAGGTTGGTACTGAAGCAATACGGCGCTGGAAACTTGACTTGCAGATCGGAGGTTGGTACTGAAGCAATACGCCGCTGGAAACATGTCTTGCAGATCGGAGGTTGGTACTAAAGCAATACACCGCTGGCAACTTACCTTGCGGATCGGAGGTTGGTACTGAAGCAATACACCGCTGGCAACATGTCGTGCAGATCGGAGGTTGGTACTGAAGCAACACGCCGCTGGCAACTTACCTTGCAGATCGGAGGTTGGTACTGAAGCAATACGCCGCTGGCAACATGTCTTGCAGATCGGAGGTTGGTACTGTAGCAATACGCCGCTGGAAACTTGACTTGCAGATCGGAGGTTGGTACTGAAGCAATACACCGCTGGCAACATGTCGTGCAGATCGGAGGTTGGTACTGAAGCAACACGCCGCTGGCAACTTACCTTGCAGATCGGAGGTTGGTACTGAAGCAATACGCCGCTGGCAACATGTCTTGCAGATCGGAGGTTGGTACTGTAGCAATACGCCGCTGGAAACTTGACTTGCAGATCGGAGGTTGGTACTGAAGCAATACGCCGCTGGCAACATGTCTTGCAGATCGGAGGTTGGTACTGTAGCAATACGCCGCTGGAAACTTGACTTGCAGATCGGAGGTTGGTACTGCAGCAATACGCCGCTGGAAACATGTCTTGCAGATCGGAGGTTGGTACTAAAGCAATACACCGCTGGCAACTTACCTTGCGGATCGGAGGTTGGTACTGAAGCAATACGTCGCTGGAAACATGTCTTGCAGATCAGAGGTTGGTACTAAAGCAATACACCGCTGGCAACTTACATTGCGGATCGGAGGTTGGTACTGACGCAATACACCGCTGGCAACATGTCTTGCAAATCGGAGGTTGGTACTGAAGCAACACGCCGCTGTCAACTTACCTTGCAGATCGCAGGTTGGTACTGAAGCAATACGCCGCTGGCAACATGTCTAGCAGATCAGAGGTTGGTACTGAAGCAATACGCCGCTGGCAACTTACATTGCGGATCGGAGGTTGGTACTGAAGCAATACGCCGCTGGCAACATGTCTTGCAGATCGGAGGTTGTTACAGAAGCAATACGCCGCTGGAAACTTGACTTGCAGATCGGAGGTTGGTACTGAAGCAATACGGCGCTGGAAACTTGACTTGCAGATCGGAGGTTGGTACTGAAGCAATACCCGCTGGAAACATGTCTTGCAGATCGGAGGTTGGTACTAAAGCAATACACCGCTGGCAACTTACCTTGCAGATCGGAGGTTGGTACTGAAGCAATACGCCGCTGGAAACTTGACTTGCAGATCGGAGGTTGGTACTGAAGCAATACGCCGCTGGAAACATGTCTTGCAGATCGGAGGTTGGTACTAAAGCAATACACCGCTGGCAACTTACCTTGCGGATCGGAGGTTGGTACTGAAGCAATACACCGCTGGCAACATGTCGTGCAGATCGGAGGTTGGTACTGAAGCAACACGCCGCTTTCAACTTACCTTGCAGATCGGAGGTTGGTACTGAAGCAATACGCCGCTGGCAACATGTCTTGCAGATCGGAGGTTGGTACTGTAGCAATACGCCGCTGGAAACTTGACTTGCAGATCGGAGGTTGGTACTGAAGCAATACACCGCTGGCAACATGTCGTGCAGATCGGAGGTTGGTACTGAAGCAACACGCCGCTGGCAACTTACCTTGCAGATCGGAGGTTGGTACTGAAGCAATACGCCGCTGGCAACATGTCTTGCAGATCGGAGGTTGGTACTGAAGCAATACGCCGCTGGAAACTTGACTTGCAGATCGGAGGTTGGTACTGAAGCAATACGCCGCTGGCAACATGTCTTGCAGATCGGAGGTTGGTACTGTAGCAATACGCCGCTGGAAACTTGACTTGCAGATCGGAGGTTGGTACTGCAGCAATACGCCGCTGGAAACATGTCTTGCAGATCGGAGGTTGGTACTAAAGCAATACACCGCTGGCAACTTACCTTGCGGATCGGAGGTTGGTACTGAAGCAATACGTCGCTGGAAACATGTCTTGCAGATCGGAGGTTGGTACTAAAGCAATACACCGCTGGCAACTTACCTTGCAGATCGGAGGTTGGTACTGAAGCAATACGCCACTGGAAACTTGACTTGCAGATCGGAGGTTGTTACAGAAGCAATACGCCGCTGGAAACTTGACTTGCAGATCGCAGGTTGCTACTGAAGCAATACGCCGCTGGCAACATGTCTTGCAGATCGGAGGTTGGTACTGAAGCAATACGCCGCTGGCAACTTACATTGCGGATCGGAGGTTGGTACTGAAGCAATACGCCGCTGGCAACATGTCTTGCAGATCGGAGGTTGTTACAGAAGCAATACGCCGCTGGAAACTTGACTTGCAGATCGGAGGTTGGTACTGAAGCAATACGCCGCTGGAAACATGTCTTGCAGATCGGAGGTTGGTACTAAAGCAATACACCGCTGGCAACTTACCTTGCAGATCGAAGGTTGGTACTGAAGCAATACGCCACTGGAAACTTGACTTGCAGATCGGAGGTTGGTACTGAAGCAATACGCCGCTGGCAACATGTCTTGCAGATCGGAGGTTGGTACTGAAGCAATACGCCGCTGGCAACATGTCTTGCAGATCGGAGGTTGTTACAGAAGCAATACGCCGCTGGAAACTTGACTTGCAGATCGGAGGTTGGTACTGAAGCAATACACCGCTGGCAACATGTCGTGCAGATCGGAGGTTGGTACTGAAGCAACACGCCGCTGGCAACTTACCTTGCAGATCGGAGGTTGGTACTGAAGCAATACGCCGCTGGCAACATGTCTTGCAGATCGGAGGTTGGTACTGTAGCAATACGCCGCTGGAAACTTGACTTGCAGATCGGAGGTTGGTACTGCAGCAATACGCCGCTGGAAACATGTCTTGCAGATCGGAGGTTGGTACTAAAGCAATACACCGCTGGCAACTTACCTTGCGGATCGGAGGTTGGTACTGAAGCAATACGTCGCTGGAAACATGTCTTGCAGATCGGAGGTTGGTACTAAAGCAATACACCGCTGGCAACTTACCTTGCAGATCAGAGGTTGCTACTGAAGCAATACGCCACTGGAAACTTGACTTGCAGATCGGAGGTTGGTACTGAAGCAATACGCCGCTGGAAACATGTCTTGCAGATCGGAGGTTGGTACTAAAGCAATACACCGCTGGCAACTTACCTTGCGGATCGGAGGTTGGTACTGAAGCAATACGCCGCTGGCAACATGTCTTGCAGATCGGAGGTTGGTACTGAAGCAATACGCCGCTGGCAACTTACATTGCGGATCGGAGGTTGGTACTGTAGCAATACGCCGCTGGCAACATGTCTTGCAAATCGGAGGTTGTTACAGAAGCAATACGCGGCTGGAAACTTGACTTGCAGATCGCAGGTTGCTACTGAAGCAATACGCCGCTGGCAACATGTCTTGCAGATCGGAGGTTGGTACTGAAGCAATACGCCGCTGGCAACTTACCTTGCGGATCGGAGGTTGGTACTGAAGCAATACGTCGCTGGAAACATGTCTTGCAGATCGGAGGTTGGTACTAAAGCAATACACCGCTGGCAACTTACCTTGCAGATCGGAGGTTGCTACTGAAGCAATACGCCACTGGAAACTTGACTTGCAGATCGGAGGTTGGTACTGAAGCAATACGCCGCTGGAAACATGTCTTGCAGATCGGAGGTTGGTACTAAAGCAATACACCGCTGGCAACTTACCTTGCGGATCGGAGGTTGGTACTGAAGCAATACGCCGCTGGCAACATGTCTTGCAGATCGGAGGTTGGTACTGAAGCAATACGCCGCTGGCAACTTACCTTGCGGATCGGAGGTTGGTACTGAAGCAATACGCCGCTGGCAACATGTCTTGCAAATCGGAGGTTGTTACAGAAGCAATACGCCGCTGGAAACTTGACTTGCAGATCGCAGGTTGCTACTGAAGCAATACGCCGCTGGCAACATGTCTTGCAGATCGGAGGTTGGTACTGAAGCAATACGCCGCTGGCAGCTTACATTGCGGATCGGAGGTTGGTACTGAAGCAATACGCCGCTGGCAACATGTCTTGCAGATCGGAGGTTGTTACAGAAGCAATACGCCGCTGGAAACTTGACTTGCAGATCGGAGGTTGGTACTGAAGCAATACGCCGCTGGAAACATGTCTTGCAGATCGGAGGTTGGTACTAAAGCAATACACCGCTGGCAACTTACCTTGCAGATCGAAGGTTGGTACTGAAGCAATACGCCACTGGAAACTTGACTTGCAGATCGGAGGTTGGTACTGAAGCAATACGCCGCTGGAAACATGTCTTGCAGATCGGAGGTTGGTACTGAAGCAACACGCCGCTGGCAACTTACCTTGCAGATCGGAGGTTGGAACTGAAGCAATACGCCGCTGGCAACATGTCTTGCAGATCGGAGGTTGGTACTGTAGCAATACGCCGCTGGAAACTTGACATGCAGATCGGAGGTTGGTACTGCAGCAATACGCCGCTGGAAACATGTCTTGCAGATCGGAGGTTGGTACTAAAGCAATACACCGCTGGCAACATACATTGCGGATCGGAGGTTGGTACTGAAGCAACACGCCGCTGTCAACTTACCTTGCAGATCGCAGGTTGGTACTGAAGCAATACGCCGCTGGCAACATGTCTAGCAGATCAGAGGTTGGTACTGAAGCAATACGCCGCTGGCAACTTACATTGCGGATCGGAGGTTGGTACTGAAGCAATTCGCCGCTGGAAACTTGACTTGCAGATCGGAGGTTGGTACTGAAGCAATACGGCGCTGGAAACTTGACTTGCATATCGGAGGTTGGTACTGAAGCAATACGCCGCTGGAAACATGTCTTGCAGATCGGAGGTTGGTACTAAAGCAATACACCGCTGGCAACTTACCTTGCAGATCGGAGGTTGGTACTGAAGCAATACGCCACTGGAAACTTGACTTGCAGATCGGAGGTTGGTACTGAAGCAATACGCCGCTGGAAACATGTCTTGCAGATCGGAGGTTGGTACTAAAGCAATACACCGCTGGCAACTTACCTTGCAGATCGGAGGTTGGTACTGAAGCAATACGCCACTGGAAACTTGACTTGCAGATCGGAGGTTGGTACTGAAGCAATACGCCGCTGGCAACATGTCTAGCAGATCAGAGGTTGGTACTGAAGCAATACGCCGCTGGCAACTTACATTGCGGATCGGAGGTTGGTACTGAAGCAATACGCCGCTGGCAACATGTCTTGCAGATCGGAGGTTGTTACAGAAGCAATACGCCGCTGGAAACTTACATTGCGGATCGGAGGTTGGTACTGAAGCAATACGCCGCTGGAAACATGTCTTGCAGATCGGAGGTTGGTACTGTAGCAATACGCCGCTGGAAACATGTCTTGCAGGTCGGAGGTTGGTACTAAAGCAATACGGCGCTGGAAACTTGACTTGCAGATCGGAGGTTGGTACTGAAGCAATACGCCGCTGGAAACATGTCTTGCAGATCGGAGGTTGGTACTGTAGCAATACGCCGCTGGAAACATGTCTTGCAGATCGGAGGTTGGTACTAAAGCAATACACCGCTGGCAACTTACCTTGCAGATCGGAGGTTGGTACTGAAGCAATACGCCACTGGCAACATGTCTTGCAAATCGGAGGTTGGTACTGAAGCAACACGCCGCTGTCAACTTACCTTGCAGATTGCAGGTTGGTACTGAAGCAATACGCCGCTGGCAACATGTCTAGTTGATCAGAGGTTGGTACTGAAGCAATACGCCGCTGGCAACATGTCTTGCAGATCGGAGGTTGTTACAGAAGCAATACGCCGCTGGAAACTTGACTTGCAGATCGGAGGTTGGTACTGAAGCAATACCGCGCTGGAAACTTGACTTGCAGATCGGAGGTTGGTACTGAAGCAATACGCCGCTGGAAACATGTCTTGCAGATCGGAGGTTGGTACTAAAGCAATACACCGCTGGCAACTTACCTTGCAGATCGGAGGTTGGTACTGAAGCAATACGCCACTGGAAACTTGTCTTGCAGATCGGAGGTTGGTACTGAAGCAATACGCCGCTGGAAACATGTCTTGCAGATCGGAGGTTGGTACTAAAGCAATACACCGCTGGCAACTTACCTTGCGGATCGGAGGTTGGTACTGAAGCAATACGCCGCTGGCAACATGTCGTGCAGATCGGAGGTTGGTACTGAAGCAACACGCCGCTGGCAACTTACCTTGCAGATCGGAGGTTGGTACTGAAGCAATACGCCGCTGGCAACATGTCTTGCAGATCGGAGGTTGGTACTGAAGCAATACGCCGCTGGCAACTTACATTGCGGATCGGAGGTTGGTACTGAAGCAATACGCCGCTGGCAACATGTCTTGCAAATCGGAGGTTGTTACAGAAGCAATACGCCGCTGGAAACTTGACTTGCAGATCGCAGGTTGCTACTGAAGCAATACGCCGCTGGCAACATGTCTTGCAGATCGGAGGTTGGTACTGAAGCAATACGCCGCTGGCAACTTACATTGCGGATCGGATGTTGGTACTGAAGCAATACGCCGCTGGCAACATGTCTTGCAGATCGGAGGTTGTTACAGAAGCAATACGCCGCTGGAAACTTGACTTGCAGATCGGAGGTTGGTACTGAAGCAATACGCCGCTGGAAACATGTCTTGCAGATCGGAGGTTGGTACTGTAGCAATACGCCGCTGGAAACTTGACATGCAGATCGGAGGTTGGTACTGCAGCAATACGCCGCTGGAAACATGTCTTGCAGATCGGAGGTTGGTACTAAAGCAATACACCGCTGGCAACTTACATTGCGGATCGGAGGTTGGTACTGAAGCAACACGCCGCTGTCAACTTACCTTGCAGATCGCAGGTTGGTACTGAAGCAATACGCCGCTGGCAACATGTCTAGCAGATCAGAGGTTGGTACTGAAGCAATACGCCGCTGGCAACTTACATTGCGGATCGGAGGTTGGTACTGAAGCAATTCGTCGCTGGAAACTTGACTTGCAGATCGGAGGTTGGTACTGAAGCAATACGGCGCTGGAAACTTGACTTGCATATCGGAGGTTGGTACTGAAGAAATACGCCGCTGGAAACATGTCTTGCAGATCGGAGGTTGGTACTAAAGCAATACACCGCTGGCAACTTACCTTGCAGATCGGAGGTTGTTACTGAAGCAATACGCCACTGGAAACTTGACTTGCAGATCGGAGGTTGGTACTGAAGCAATACGCCGCTGGAAACATGTCTTGCAGATCGGAGGTTGGTACTAAAGCAATACACCGCTGGCAACTTACCTTGCAGATCGGAGGTTGGTACTGAAGCAATACGCCACTGGAAACTTGACTTGCAGATCGGAGGTTGGTACTGAAGCAATACGCCGCTGGCAACATGTCTAGCAGATCAGAGGTTGGTACTGAAGCAATACGCCGCTGGCAACTTACATTGCGGATCGGAGGTTGGTACTGAAGCAATACACCGCTGGCAACATGTCTTGCAGATCGGAGGTTGGTACTGAAGCAATACGCCGCTGGCAACATGTCTTGCAGATCGGAGGTTGTTACAGAAGCAATACGCCGCTGGAAACATGACTTGCAGATCGGAGGTTGGTACTGAAGCAATACCGCGCTGGAAACTTGACTTGCAGATCGGAGGTTGGTACTGAAGCAATACGCCGCTGGAAACATGTCTTGCAGATCGGAGGTTGGTACTAAAGCAATACACCGCTGGCAACTTACCTTGCAGATCGGAGGTTGGTACTGAAGCAATACGCCGCTGGCAACATGTCTTGCACATCGGAGGTTGGTACTGTAGCAATACGCCGCTGGAAACTTGACTTGCAGATCGGAGGTTGGTACTGAAGCAATACGCCGCTGGCAACATGTCTTGCAGATCGGAGGTTGGTACTGTAGCAATACGCCGCTGGAAACTTGACTTGCAGATCGGAGGTTGGTACTGCAGCAATACGCCGCTGGAAACATGTCTTGCAGATCGGAGGTTGGTACTAAAGCAATACACCGCTGGCAACTTACCTTGCGGATCGGAGGTTGGTACTGAAGCAATACACCGCTGGCAACATGTCGTGCAGATCGGAGGTTGGTACTGAAGCAACACGCCGCTGGCAACTTACCTTGCAGATCGGAGGTTGGTACTGAAGCAATACGCCGCTGGCAACATGTCTTGCAGATCGGAGGTTGGTACTGTAGCAATACGCCGCTGGAAACTTGACTTGCAGATCGGAGGTTGGTACTGCAGCATTACGCCGCTGGAAACATGTCTTGCAGATCGGAGGTTGGTACTAAAGCAATACACCGCTGGCAACTTACATTGCGGGTCGGAGGTTGGTCCTGACGCAATACACCGCTGGCAACATGTCTTGCAAATCGGAGGTTGGTACTGAAGCAACACGCCGCAGTCAACTTACCTTGCAGATCGCAGGTTGGTACTGAAGCAATACGCCGCTGGCAACATGTCTAGCAGATCAGAGGTCGGTACTGAAGCAGTACGCCGCTGGCAACTTACATTGCGGATCGGAGGTTGGTACTGAAGCAATACGCCGCTGGCAACATGTCTTGCAGATCGGAGGTTGGTACTAAAGCAATACACCGCTGGCAACTTACCTTGCAGATCGGAGGTTGGTACCGAAGCAATACGCCACTGGAAACTTGACTTGCAGATCGGAGGTTGGTACTGAAGCAATACGCCGCTGGAAGCATGTCTTGCAGATCGGAGGTTGGTACTAAAGCAATACACCGCTGGCAACTTACCTTGTTGATCGGAGGTTGGTACTGAAGCAATACACCGCTGGCAACATGTCGTGCAGATCGGAGGTTGGTACTGAAGCAACACGCCGCTGGCAACTTACCTTGCAGATCGGAGGTTGGTACTGAAGCAATACGCCGCTGGCAACATGTCTTGCAGATCGGAGGTTGGTACTGTAGCAATACGCCGCTGGAAACTTGACTTGCAGATCGGAGGTTGGTACTGAAGCAATACACCGCTGGCAACATGTCTTGCAGATCGGAGGTTGGTACTAAAGCAATACACCGCTGGCAACTTACCTTGCGGATCGGAGGTTGGTACTGAAGCAATACGCCGCTGGAAACATGTCTTGCAGATCGGAGGTTGGTACTAAAGCAATACACCGCTGGCAACTTACCTTGCAGATCGGAGGTTGGTACCGAAGCAATACGCCACTGGAAACTTGACTTGCAGATCGGAGGTTGGTACTGAAGCAATACGCCGCTGGAAGCATGTCTTGCAGATCGGAGGTTGGTACTAAAGCAATACACCGCTGGCAACTTACCTTGTTGATCGGAGGTTGGTACTGAAGCAATACACCGCTGGCAACATGTCGTGCAGATCGGAGGTTGGTACTGAAGCAACACGCCGCTGGCAACTTACCTTGCAGATCGGAGGTTGGTACTGAAGCAATACGCCGCTGGCAACATGTCTTGCAGATCGGAGGTTGGTACTGTAGCAATACGCCGCTGGAAACTTGACTTGCAGATCGGAGGTTGGTACTGAAGCAATACACCGCTGGCAACATGTCTTGCAGATCGGAGGTTGGTACTAAAGCAATACACCGCTGGCAACTTACCTTGCGGATCGGAGGTTGGTACTGAAGCAATACACCGCTGGCAACATGTCGTGCAGATCGGAGGTTGGTACTGAAGCAACACGCCGCTGGCAACTTACCTTGTTGATCGGAGGTCGGTACTGAAGCAGTACGCCGCTGGCAACTTACATTGCGGATCGGAGGTTGGTACTGAAGCAATACGCCGCTGGCAACATGTCTTGCAGATCGGAGGTTGGTACTGTAGCAATACGCCGCTGGAAACTTGACTTGCAGATCGGAGGTTGGTACTGCAGCAATACGCCGCTGGAAACATGTCTTGCAGATCGGAGGTTGGTACTAAAGCAATACACCGCTGGCAACTTACCTTGCGGATCGGAGGTTGGTACTGAAGCAATACACTGCTGGCAACATGTCGTGCAGATCGGAGGTTGGTACTGAAGCAACACGCCGCTGGCAACTTACCTTGCAGATCGGAGGTTGGTACTGAAGCAATACGCCGCTGGCAACATGTCTTGCAGATCGGAGGTTGGTACTGTAGCAATACGCCGCTGGAAACTTGACTTGCAGATCGGAGGTTGGTACTGCAGCATTACGCCGCTGGAAACATGTCTTGCAGATCGGAGGTTGGTACTAAAGCAATACACCGCTGGCAACTTACATTGCGGGTCGGAGGTTGGTCCTGACGCAATACACCGCTGGCAACATGTCTTGCAAATCGGAGGTTGGTACTGAAGCAACACGCCGCAGTCAACTTACCTTGCAGATCGCAGGTTGGTACTGAAGCAATACGCCGCTGGCAACATGTCTAGCAGATCAGAGGTCGGTACTGAAGCAGTACGCCGCTGGCAACTTACATTGCAGATCGGAGGTTGGTACTGAAGCAATACGCCGCTGGAAGCATGTCTTGCAGATCGGAGGTTGGTACTAAAGCAATACACCGCTGGCAACTTACCTTGTTGATCGGAGGTTGGTACTGAAGCAATACACCGCTGGCAACATGTCGTGCAGATCGGAGGTTGGTACTGAAGCAACACGCCGCTGGCAACTTACCTTGCAGATCGGAGGTTGGTACTGAAGCAATACGCCGCTGGCAACATGTCTTGCAGATCGGAGGTTGGTACTGTAGCAATACGCCGCTGGAAACTTGACTTGCAGATCGGAGGTTGGTACTGAAGCAATACACCGCTGGCAACATGTCTTGCAGATCGGAGGTTGGTACTAAAGCAATACACCGCTGGCAACTTACCTTGCGGATCGGAGGTTGGTACTGAAGCAATACGTCGCTGGAAACATGTCTTGCAGATCGGAGGTTGGTACTAAAGCAATACACCGCTGGCAACTTACCTTGCAGATCGGAGGTTGGTACCGAAGCAATACGCCACTGGAAACTTGACTTGCAGATCGGAGGTTGGTACTGAAGCAATACGCCGCTGGAAGCATGTCTTGCAGATCGGAGGTTGGTACTAAAGCAATACACCGCTGGCAACTTACCTTGTTGATCGGAGGTTGGTACTGAAGCAATACACCGCTGGCAACATGTCGTGCAGATCGGAGGTTGGTACTGAAGCAACACGCCGCTGGCAACTTACCTTGCAGATCGGAGGTTGGTACTGAAGCAATACGCCGCTGGCAACATGTCTTGCAGATCGGAGGTTGGTACTGTAGCAATACGCCGCTGGAAACTTGACTTGCAGATCGGAGGTTGGTACTGAAGCAATACACCGCTGGCAACATGTCTTGCAGATCGGAGGTTGGTACTAAAGCAATACACCGCTGGCAACTTACCTTGCGGATCGGAGGTTGGTACTGAAGCAATACACCGCTGGCAACATGTCGTGCAGATCGGAGGTTGGTACTGAAGCAACACGCCGCTGGCAACTTACCTTGTTGATCGGAGGTCGGTACTGAAGCAGTACGCCGCTGGCAACTTACATTGCGGATCGGAGGTTGGTACTGAAGCAATACGCCGCTGGCAACATGTCTTGCAGAACGGAGGTTGGTACTAAAGCAATACACCGCTGGCAACTTACCTTGCAGATCGGAGGTTGGTACCGAAGCAATACGCCACTGGAAACTTGACTTGCAGATCGGAGGTTGGTACTGAAGCAATACGCCGCTGGAAACATGTCTTGCAGATCGGAGGTTGGTACTAAAGCAATACACCGCTGGCAACTTACCTTGCGGATCGGAGGTTGGTACTGAAGCAATACACCGCTGGCAACATGTCGTGCAGATCGGAGGTTGGTACTGAAGCAACACGCCGCTGGCAACTTACCTTGCAGATCGGAGGTTGGTACTGAAGCAATACGCCGCTGGCAACATGTCTTGCAGATCGGAGGTTGGTACTGTAGCAATACGCCGCTGGAAACTTGACTTGCAGATCGGAGGTTGGTACTGAAGCAATACGCCGCTGGCAACTTACATTGCGGATCGGAGGTTGGTACTGAAGCAATACGCCGCTGGCAACATGTCTTGCAAATCGGAGGTTGTTACAGAAGCAATACGCCGCTGGAAACTTGACTTGCAGATCGCAGGTTGCTACTGAAGCAATACGCCGCTGGCAACATGTCTTGCAGATCGGAGGTTGGTACTGAAGCAATACGCCGCTGGCAACTTACATTGCGGATCGGATGTTGGTACTGAAGCAATACGCCGCTGGCAACATGTCTTGCAGATCGGAGGTTGTTACAGAAGCAATACGCCGCTGGAAACTTGACTTGCAGATCGGAGGATGGTACTGAAGCAATACGCCGCTGGAAACATGTCTTGCAGATCGGAGGTTGGTACTGTAGCAATACGCCGCTGGAAACTTGACATGCAGATCGGAGGTTGGTACTGCAGCAATACGCCGCTGGAAACATGTCTTGCAGATCGGAGGTTGGTACTAAAGCAATACACCGCTGGCAACTTACATTGCGGATCGGAGGTTGGTACTGAAGCAACACGCCGCTGTCAACTTACCTTGCAGATCGCAGGTTGGTAATGAAGCAATACGCCGCTGGAAACATGTCTTGCAGATCGGAGGTTGGTACTAAAGCAATACACCGCTGGCAACTTACCTTGCAGATCGGAGGTTGGTACTGAAGCAATACGCCACTGGAAACTTGACTTGCAGATCGGAGGTTGGTACTGAAGCAATACGCCGCTGGCAACATGTCTAGCAGATCAGAGGTTGGTACTGAAGCAATACGCCGCTGGCAACTTACATTGCGGATCGGAGGTTGGTACTGAAGCAATACGCCGCTGGCAACATGTCTTGCAGATCGGAGGTTGTTACAGAAGCAATACGCCGCTGGAAACTTGACTTGCAGATCGGAGGTTGGTACTGAAGCAATACGGCGCTGGAAACTTGACTTGCAGATCGGAGGTTGGTACTGAAGCAATACGCCGCTGGAAACATGTCTTGCAGATCGGAGGTTGGTACTGTAGCAATACGCCGCTGGAAACATGTCTTGCAGATCGGAGGTTGGTACTAAAGCAATACACCGCTGGCAACTTACCTTGCAGATCGGAGGTTGGTACTGAAGCAATACGCCACTGGAAACTTGACTTGCAGATCGGAGGTTGGTACTAAAGCAATACACCGCTGGCAACTTACCTTTCGGATCGGAGGTTGGTACTGAAGCAATACACCGCTGGCAACATGTCGTGCAGATCGGAGGTTGGTACTGAAGCAACACGCCGCTGGCAACTTACCGTGCAGATCGGAGGTTGGTACTGAAGCAATACGCCGCTGGCAACATGTCTTGCAGATCGGAGGTTGGTACTAAAGCAATACACCGCTGGCAACTTACATTGCGGATCGGAGGTTGGTACTGACGCAATACACCGCTGGCAACATGTCTTGCAAATCGGAGGTTGGTACTGAAGCAACACGCCGCTGTCAACTTACCTTGCAGATCGCAGGTTGGTACTGAAGCAATACGCCGCTGGCAACATGTCTAGCAGATCAGAGGTTGGTACTGAAGCAATACGCCGCTGGCAACTTACATTGCGGATCGGAGGTTGGTACTGAAGCAATACGCCGCTGGCAACATGTCTTGCAGATCGGAGGTTGTTACAGAAGCAATACGCCGCTGGAAACTTGACTTGCAGATCGGAGGTTGGTACTGAAGCAATACGGCGCTGGAAACTTGACTTGCAGATGGGAGGTTGGTACTGAAGCAATACGCCGCTGGAAACATGTCTTGCAGATCGGAGGTTGGTACTAAAGCAATACACCGCTGGCAACTTACCTTGCGGATCGGAGGTTGGTACTGAAGCAATACACCGCTGGCAACATGTCGTGCAGATCGGAGGTTGGTACTGAAGCAACACGCCGCTGGCAACTTACCTTGCAGATCGGAGGTTGGTACTGAAGCAATACGCCGCTGGCAACATGTCTTGCAGATCGGAGGTTGGTACTGTAGCAATACGCCGCTGGAAACTTGACTTGCAGATCGGAGGTTGGTACTGAAGCAATACACCGCTGGCAACATGTCGTGCAGATCGGAGGTTGGTACTGAAGCAACACGCCGCTGGCAACTTACCTTGCAGATCGGAGGTTGGTACTGAAGCAATACGCCGCTGGCAACATGTCTTGCAGATCGGAGGTTGGTACTGTAGCAATACGCCGCTGGAAACTTGACTTGCAGATCGGAGGTTGGTACTGAAGCAATACGCCGCTGCCAACATGTCTTGCAGATCGGAGGTTGGTACTGTAGCAATACGCCGCTGGAAACTTGACTTGCAGATCGGAGGTTGGTACTGCAGCAATACGCCGCTGGAAACATGTCTTGCAGATCGGAGGTTGGTACTAAAGCAATACACCGCTGGCAACTTACCTTGCGGATCGGAGGTTGGTACTGAAGCAATACGTCGCTGGAAACATGTCTTGCAGATCAGAGGTTGGTACTAAAGCAATACACCGCTGGCAACTTACATTGCGGATCGGAGGTTGGTACTGACGCAATACACCGCTGGCAACATGTCTTGCAAATCGGAGGTTGGTACTGAAGCAACACGCCGCTGTCAACTTACATTGCGGATCGGAGGTTGGTACTGAAGCAATACGCCGCTGGCAACATGTCTAGCAGATCAGAGGTTGGTACTGAAGCAATACGCCGCTGGCAACTTACATTGCGGATCGGAGGTTGGTACTGAAGCAATACGCCGCTGGCAACATGTCTTGCAGATCGGAGGTTGTTACAGAAGCAATACGCCGCTGGAAACTTGACTTGCAGATCGGAGGTTGGTACTGAAGCAATACGGCGCTGGAAACTTGACTTGCAGATCGGATGTTGGTACTGAAGCAATACGCCGCTGGCAACATGTCTTGCAGATCGGAGGTTGTTACAGAAGCAATACGCCGCTGGAAACTTGACTTGCAGATCGGAGGATGGTACTGAAGCAATACGCCGCTGGAAACATGTCTTGCAGATCGGAGGTTGGTACTGTAGCAATACGCCGCTGGAAACTTGACATGCAGATCGGAGGTTGGTACTGCAGCAATACGCCGCTGGAAACATGTCTTGCAGATCGGAGGTTGGTACTAAAGCAATACACCGCTGGCAACTTACATTGCGGATCGGAGGTTGGTACTGAAGCAACACGCCGCTGTCAACTTACCTTGCAGATCGCAGGTTGGTACTGAAGCAATACGCCGCTGGAAACATGTCTTGCAGATCGGAGGTTGGTACTAAAGCAATACACCGCTGGCAACTTACCTTGCAGATCGGAGGTTGGTACTGAAGCAATACGCCACTGGAAACTTGACTTGCAGATCGGAGGTTGGTACTGAAGCAATACGCCGCTGGCAACATGTCTAGCAGATCAGAGGTTGGTACTGAAGCAATACGCCGCTGGCAACTTACATTGCGGATCGGAGGTTGGTACTGAAGCAATACGCCGCTGGCAACATGTCTTGCAGATCGGAGGTTGTTACAGAAGCAATACGCCGCTGGAAACTTGACTTGCAGATCGGAGGTTGGTACTGAAGCAATACGGCGCTGGAAACTTGACTTGCAGATCGGAGGTTGGTACTGAAGCAATACGCCGCTGGAAACATGTCTTGCAGATCGGAGGTTGGTACTGTAGCAATACGCCGCTGGAAACATGTCTTGCAGATCGGAGGTTGGTACTAAAGCAATACACCGCTGGCAACTTACCTTGCAGATCGGAGGTTGGTACTGAAGCAATACGCCACTGGAAACTTGACTTGCAGATCGGAGGTTGGTACTAAAGCAATACACCGCTGGCAACTTACCTTTCGGATCGGAGGGTGGTACTGAAGCAATACACCGCTGGCAACATGTCGTGCAGATCGGAGGTTGGTACTGAAGCAACACGCCGCTGGCAACTTACCGTGCAGATCGGAGGTTGGTACTGAAGCAATACGCCGCTGGCAACATGTCTTGCAGATCGGAGGTTGGTACTAAAGCAATACACCGCTGGCAACTTACATTGCGGATCGGAGGTTGGTACTGACGCAATACACCGCTGGCAACATGTCTTGCAAATCGGAGGTTGGTACTGAAGCAACACGCCGCTGTCAACTTACCTTGCAAATCGCAGGTTGGTACTGAAGCAATACGCCGCTGGCAACATGTCTAGCAGATCAGAGGTTGGTACTGAAGCAATACGCCGCTGGCAACTTACATTGCGGATCGGAGGTTGGTACTGAAGCAATACGCCGCTGGCAACATGTCTTGCAGATCGGAGGTTGTTACAGAAGCAATACGCCGCTGGAAACTTGACTTGCAGATCGGAGGTTGGTACTGAAGCAATACGGCGCTGGAAACTTGACTTGCAGATCGGAGGTTGGTACTGAAGCAATACGCCGCTGGAAACATGTCTTGCAGATCGGAGGTTGGTACTAAAGCAATACACCGCTGGCAACTTACCTTGCGGATCGGAGGTTGGTACTGAAGCAATACACCGCTGGCAACATGTCGTGCAGATCGGAGGTTGGTACTGAAGCAATACGCCGCTGGCAACTTACCTTGCAGATCGGAGGTTGGTACTGAAGCAATACGCCGCTGGCAACATGTCTTGCAGATCGGAGGTTGGTACTGTAGCAATACGCCGCTGGAAACTTGACTTGCAGATCGGAGGTTGGTACTGAAGCAATACACCGCTGGCAACATGTCGTGCAGATCGGAGGTTGGTACTGAAGCAACACGCCGCTGGCAACTTACCTTGCAGATCGGAGGTTGGTACTGAAGCAATACGCCGCTGGCAACATGTCTTGCAGATCGGAGGTTGGTACTGTAGCAATACGCCGCTGGAAACTTGACTTGCAGATCGGAGGTTGGTACTGAAGCAATACGCCGCTGGCAACATGTCTTGCAGATCGGAGGTTGGTACTGTAGCAATACGCCGCTGGAAACTTGACTTGCAGATCGGAGGTTGGTACTGCAGCAATACGCCGCTGGAAACATGTCTTGCAGATCGGAGGTTGGTACTAAAGCAATACACCGCTGGCAACTTACCTTGCGGATCGGAGGTTGGTACTGAAGCAATACGTCGCTGGAAACATGTCTTGCAGATCAGAGGTTGGTACTAAAGCAATACACCGCTGGCAACTTACATTGCGGATCGGAGGTTGGTACTGACGCAATACACCGCTGGCAACATGTCTTGCAAATCGGAGGTTGGTACTGAAGCAACACGCCGCTGTCAACTTACATTGCGGATCGGAGGTTGGTACTGAAGCAATACGCCGCTGGCAACATGTCTAGCAGATCAGAGGTTGGTACTGAAGCAATACGCCGCTGGCAACTTACATTGCGGATCGGAGGTTGGTACTGAAGCAATACGCCGCTGGCAACATGTCTTGCAGATCGGAGGTTGTTACAGAAGCAATACGCCGCTGGAAACTTGACTTGCAGATCGGAGGTTGGTACTGAAGCAATACGGCGCTGGAAACTTGACTTGCAGATCGGAGGTTGGTACTGAAGCAATACGCCGCTGGAAACATGTCTTGCAGATCGGAGGTTGGTACTAAAGCAATACACCGCTGGCAACTTACCTTGCGGATCGGAGGTTGGTACTGAAGCAATACACCGCTGGCAACATGTCGTGCAGATCGGAGGTTGGTACTGAAGCAACACGCCGCTGGCAACTTACCTTGCAGATCGGAGGTTGGTACTGAAGCAATACGCCGCTGGCAACATGTCTTGCAGATCGGAGGTTGGTACTGTAGCAATACGCCGCTGGAAACTTGACTTGCAGATCGGAGGTTGGTACTGAAGCAATACACCGCTGGCAACAGGTCGTGCAGATCGGAGGTTGGTACTGAAGCAACACGCCGCTGGCAACTTACCTTGCAGATCGGAGGTTGGTACTGAAGCAATACGCCGCTGGCAACATGTCTTGCAGATCGGAGGTTGGTACTGTAGCAATACACCGCTGGCAACTTACCTTGCGGATCGGAGGTTGGTACTGAAGCAATACGTCGCTGGAAACATGTCTTGCAGATCGGAGGTTGGTACTAAAGCAATACACCGCTGGCAACTTACCTTGCAGATCGGAGGTTGGTACTGAAGCAATACGCCACTGGAAACTTGACTTGCAGATCGGAGGTTGTTACAGAAGCAATACGCCGCTGGAAACTTGACTTGCAGATCGCAGGTTGCTACTGAAGCAATACGCCGCTGGCAACATGTCTTGCAAATCGGAGGTTGGTACTGAAGCAATACGCCGCTGGCAAGTTACATTGCGGATCGGAGGTTGGTACTGAAGCAATACGCCGCTGGCAACATGTCTTGCAGATCGGAGGTTGTTACAGAAGCAATACGCCGCTGGAAACTTGACTTGCAAATCGGAGGTTGGTACTGAAGCAATACGCCGCTGGAAACATGTCTTGCAGATCGGAGGTTGGTACTAAAGCAATACACCGCTGGCAACTTACCTTGCAGATCGAAGGTTGGTACTGAAGCAATACGCCACTGGAAACTTGACTTGCAGATCGGAGGTTGGTACTGAAGCAATACGCCGCTGGAAACATGTCTTGCAGATCGGAGGTTGGTACTGAAGCAACACGCCGCTGGCAACTTACCTTGCAGATCGGAGGTTGGTACTGAAGCAATACGCCGCTGGAAACATGTCTTGCAGATCGGAGGTTGGTACTAAAGCAATACACCGCTGGCAACTTACCTTGCAGATCGGAGGTTGGTACTGAAGCAATACGCCACTGGAAACTTGACTTGCAGATCGGAGGTTGGTACTGAAGCAATACGCCGCTGGAAACATGTCTTGCAGATCGGAGGTTGGTACTAAAGCAATACACCGCTGGCAACTTACCTTGCGGATCGGAGGTTGGTACTGAAGCAATACACCGCTGGCAACATGTCGTGCAGATCGGAGGTTGGTACTGAAGCAACACGCCGCTGGCAACTTACCTTGCAGATCGGAGGTTGGTACTGAAGCAATACGCCGCTGGCAACATGTCTTGCAGATCGGAGGTTGGTACTGTAGCAATACGCCGCTGGAAACTTGACTTGCAGATCGGAGGTTGGTACTGAAGCAATACACCGCTGGCAACATGTCGTGCAGATCGGAGGTTGGTACTGAAGCAACACGCCGCTGGCAACTTACCTTGCAGATCGGAGGTTGGTACTGAAGCAATACGCCGCTGGCAACATGTCTTGCAGATCGGAGGTTGGTACTGTAGCAATACGCCGCTGGAAACTTGACTTGCAGATCGGAGGTTGGTACTGAAGCAATACGCCGCTGGCAACATGTCTTGCAGATCGGAGGTTGGTACTGTAGCAATACGCCGCTGGAAACTTGACTTGCAGATCGGAGGTTGGTACTGAAGCAATACACCGCTGGCAACATGTCGTGCAGATCGGAGGTTGGTACTAAAGCAATACACCGCTGGCAACTTACCTTGCGGATCGGAGGTTGGTACTGAAGCAATACGTCGCTGGAAACATGTCTTGCAGATCGGAGGTTGGTACTAAAGCAATACACCGCTGGCAACTTACCTTGCAGATCAGAGGTTGCTACTGAAGCAATACGCCACTGGAAACTTGACTTGCAGATCGGAGGTTGGTACTGAAGCAATACGCCGCTGGAAACATGTCTTGCAGATCGGAGGTTGGTACTAAAGCAATACACCGCTGGCAACTTACCTTGCGGATCGGAGGTTGGTACTGAAGCAATACGCCGCTGGCAACATGTCTTGCAGATCGGAGGTTGGTACTGAAGCAATACGCCGCTGGCAACTTACATTGCGGATCGGAGGTTGGTACTGAAGCAATACGCCGCTGGCAACATGTCTTGCAAATCGGAGGTTGTTACAGAAGCAATACGCCGCTGGAAACTTGACTTGCAGATCGCAGGTTGCTACTGAAGCAATACGCCGCTGGCAACATGTCTTGCAGATCGGAGGTTGGTACTGAAGCAATACGCCGCTGGCAACTTACCTTGCGGATCGGAGGTTGGTACTGAAGCAATACGTCGCTGGAAACATGTCTTGCAGATCGGAGGTTGGTACTAAAGCAATACACCGCTGGCAACTTACCTTGCAGATCGGAGGTTGCTACTGAAGCAATACGCCACTGGAAACTTGACTTGCAGATCGGAGGTTGGTACTGAAGCAATACGCCGCTGGAAACATGTCTTGCAGATCGGAGGTTGGTACTAAAGCAATACACCGCTGGCAACTTACCTTGCGGATCGGAGGTTGGTACTGAAGCAATACGCCGCTGGCAACATGTCTTGCAGATCGGAGGTTGGTACTGAAGCAATACGCCGCTGGCAACTTACATTGCGGATCGGAGGTTGGTACTGAAGCAATACGCCGCTGGCAACATGTCTTGCAAATCGGAGGTTGTTACAGAAGCAATACGCCGCTGGAAACTTGACTTGCAGATCGCAGGTTGCTACTGAAGCAATACGCCGCTGGCAACATGTCTTGCAGATCGGAGGTTGGTACTGAAGCAATACGCCGCTGGCAGCTTACATTGCGGATCGGAGGTTGGTACTGAAGCAATACGCCGCTGGCAACATGTCTTGCAGATCGGAGGTTGTTACAGAAGCAATACGCCGCTGGAAACTTGACTTGCAGATCGGAGGTTGGTACTGAAGCAATACGCCGCTGGAAACATGTCTTGCAGATCGGAGGTTGGTACTAAAGCAATACACCGCTGGCAACTTACCTTGCAGATCGAAGGTTGGTACTGAAGCAATACGCCACTGGAAACTTGACTTGCAGATCGGAGGTTGGTACTGAAGCAATACGCCGCTGAAAACATGTCTTGCAGATCGGAGGTTGGTACTGAAGCAACACGCCGCTGGCAACTTACCTTGCAGATCGGAGGTTGGTACTGAAGCAATACGCCGCTGGCAACATGTCTTGCAGATCGGAGGTTGGTACTGTAGCAATACGCCGCTGGAAACTTGACATGCAGATCGGAGGTTGGTACTGCAGCAATACGCCGCTGGAAACATGTCTTGCAGATCGGAGGTTGGTACTAAAGCAATACACCGCTGGCAACATACATTGCGGATCGGAGGTTGGTACTGAAGCAACACGCCGCTGTCAACTTACCTTGCAGATCGCAGGTTGGTACTGAAGCAATACGCCGCTGGCAACATGTCTAGCAGATCAGAGGTTGGTACTGAAGCAATACGCCGCTGGCAACTTACATTGCGGATCGGAGGTTGGTACTGAAGCAATTCGCCGCTGGAAACTTGACTTGCAGATCGGAGGTTGGTACTGAAGCAATACGGCGCTGGAAACTTGACTTGCATATCGGAGGTTGGTACTGAAGCAATACGCCGCTGGAAACATGTCTTGCAGATCGGAGGTTGGTACTAAAGCAATACACCGCTGGCAACTTACCTTGCAGATCGGAGGTTGGTACTGAAGCAATACGCCACTGGAAACTTGACTTGCAGATCGGAGGTTGGTACTGAAGCAATACGCCGCTGGAAACATGTCTTGCAGATCGGAGGTTGGTACTAAAGCAATACTCCGCTGGCAACTTACCTTGCAGATCGGAGGTTGGTACTGAAGCAATACGCCACTGGAAACTTGACTTGCAGATCGGAGGTTGGTACTGAAGCAATACGCCGCTGGCAACATGTCTAGCAGATCAGAGGTTGGTACTGAAGCAATACGCCGCTGGCAACTTACATTGCGGATCGGAGGTTGGTACTGAAGCAATACGCCGCTGGCAACATGTCTTGCAGATCGGAGGTTGTTACAGAAGCAATACGCCGCTGGAAACTTACATTGCGGATCGGAGGTTGGTACTGAAGCAATACGCCGCTGGAAACATGTCTTGCAGATCGGAGGTTGGTACTGTAGCAATACGCCGCTGGAAACATGTCTTGCAGATCGGAGGTTGGTACTAAAGCAATACGGCGCTGGAAACTTGACTTGCAGATCGGAGGTTGGTACTGAAGCAATACGCCGCTGGAAACATGTCTTGCAGATCGGAGGTTGGTACTGTAGCAATACGCCGCTGGAAACATGTTTTGCAGATCGGAGGTTGGTACTAAAGCAATACACCGCTGGCAACTTACCTTGCAGATCGGAGGTTGGTACTGAAGCAATACGCCACTGGCAACATGTCTTGCAAATCGGAGGTTGGTACTGAAGCAACACGCCGCTGTCAACTTACCTTGCAGATTGCAGGTTGGTACTGAAGCAATACGCCGCTGGCAACATGTCTAGCAGATCAGAGGTTGGTACTGAAGCAATACGCCGCTGGCAACTTACATTGCGGATCGGAGGTTGGTACTGAAGCAATACGCCGCTGGCAACATGTCTTGCAGATCGGAGGTTGTTACAGAAGCAATACGCCGCTGGAAACTTGACTTGCAGATCGGAGGTTGGTACTGAAGCAATACCGCGCTGGAAACTTGACTTGCAGATCGGAGGTTGGTACTGAAGCAATACGCCGCTGGAAACATGTCTTGCAGATCGGAGGTTGGTACTAAAGCAATACACCGCTGGCAACTTACCTTGCAGATCGGAGGTTGGTACTGAAGCAATACGCCACTGGAAACTTGTCTTGCAGATCGGAGGTTGGTACTGAAGCAATACGCCGCTGGAAACTTGACTTGCAGATCGCAGGTTGCTACTGAAGCAATACGCCGCTGGCAACATGTCTTGCAGATCGGAGGTTGGTACTGAAGCAATACGCCGCTGGCAACTTACATTGCGGATCGGATGTTGGTACTGAAGCAATACGCCGCTGGCAACATGTCTTGCAGATCGGAGGTTGGTACTGTAGCAATACGCCGCTGGAAACTTGACATGCAGATCGGAGGTTGGTACTGCAGCAATACGCCGCTGGAAACATGTCTTGCAGATCGGAGGTTGGTACTAAAGCAATACACCGCTGGCAACTTACATTGCGGATCGGAGGTTGGTACTGAAGCAACACGCCGCTGTCAACTTACCTTGCAGATCGCAGGTTGGTACTGAAGCAATACGCCGCTGGCAACATGTCTAGCAGATCAGAGGTTGGTACTGAAGCAATACGCCGCTGGCAACTTACATTGCGGATCGGAGGTTGGTACTGAAGCAATTCGCCGCTGGAAACTTGACTTGCAGATCGGAGGTTGGTACTGAAGCAATACGGCGCTGGAAACTTGACTTGCATATCGGAGGTTGGTACTGAAGAAATACGCCGCTGGAAACATGTCTTGCAGATCGGAGGTTGGTACTAAAGCAATACACCGCTGGCAACTTACCTTGCAGATCGGAGGTTGGTACTGAAGCAATACGCCACTGGAAACTTGACTTGCAGATCGGAGGTTGGTACTGAAGCAATACGCCGCTGGAAACATGTCTTGCAGATCGGAGGTTGGTACTAAAGCAATACACCGCTGGCAACTTACCTTGCAGATCGGAGGTTGGTACTGAAGCAATACGCCACTGGAAACTTGACTTGCAGATCGGAGGTTGGTACTGAAGCAATACGCCGCTGGCAACATGTCTAGCAGATCAGAGGTTGGTACTGAAGCAATACGCCGCTGGCAACTTACATTGCGGATCGGAGGTTGGTACTGAAGCAATACGCCGCTGGCAACATGTCTTGCAGATCGGAGGTTGTTACAGAAGCAATACGCCGCTGGAAACTTGACTTGCAGATCGGAGGTTGGTACTAAAGCAATACGGCGCTGGAAACTTGACTTGCAGATCGGAGGTTGGTACTGAAGCAATACGCCGCTGGAAACATGTCTTGCAGATCGGAGGTTGGTACTAAAGCAATACACCGCTGGCAACTTACCTTGCAGATCGGAGGTTGGTACTGAAGCAATACGCCACTGGAAACTTGTCTTGCAGATCGGAGGTTGGTACTGAAGCAATACGCCGCTGGAAACTTGACTTGCAGATCGCAGGTTGCTACTGAAGCAATACGCCGCTGGCAACATGTCTTGCAGATCGGAGGTTGGTACTGAAGCAATACGCCGCTGGCAACTTACATTGCGGATCGGATGTTGGTACTGAAGCAATACGCCGCTGGCAACATGTCTTGCAGATCGGAGGTTGTTACAGAAGCAATACGCCGCTGGAAACTTGACTTGCAGATCGGAGGTTGGTACTGAAGCAATACGCCGCTGGAAACATGTCTTGCAGATCGGAGGTTGGTACTGTAGCAATACGCCGCTGGAAACTTGACATGCAGATCGGAGGTTGGTACTGCAGCAATACGCCGCTGGAAACATGTCTTGCAAATCGGAGGTTGGTACTAAAGCAATACACCGCTGGCAACTTACATTGCGGATCGGAGGTTGGTACTGAAGCAACACGCCGCTGTCAACTTACCTTGCAGATCGCAGGTTGGTACTGAAGCAATACGCCGCTGGCAACATGTCTAGCAGATCAGAGGTTGGTACTGAAGCAATACGCCGCTGGCAACTTACATTGCGGATCGGAGGTTGGTACTGAAGCAATTCGCCGCTGGAAACTTGACTTGCAGATCGGAGGTTGGTACTGAAGCAATACGGCGCTGGAAACTTGACTTGCATATCGGAGGTTGGTACTGAAGAAATACGCCGCTGGAAACATGTCTTGCAGATCGGAGGTTGGTACTAAAGCAATACACCGCTGGCAACTTACCTTGCAGATCGGAGGTTGGTACTGAAGCAATACGCCACTGGAAACTTGACTTGCAGATCGGAGGTTGGTACTGAAGCAATACGCCGCTGGAAACATGTCTTGCAGATCGGAGGTTGGTACTAAAGCAATACACCGCTGGCAACTTACCTTGCAGATCGGAGGTTGGTACTGAAGCAATACGCCACTGGAAACTTGACTTGCAGATCGGAGGTTGGTACTGAAGCAATACGCCGCTGGCAACATGTCTAGCAGATCAGAGGTTGGTACTGAAGCAATACGCCGCTGGCAACTTACATTGCGGATCGGAGGTTGGTACTGAAGCAATACGCCGCTGGCAACATGTCTTGCAGATCGGAGGTTGTTACAGAAGCAATACGCCGCTGGAAACTTGACTTGCAGATCGGAGGTTGGTACTAAAGCAATACGGCGCTGGAAACTTGACTTGCAGATCGGAGGTTGGTACTGAAGCAATACGCCGCTGGAAACATGTCTTGCAGATCGGAGGTTGGTACTGAAGCAATACGCCGCTGGAAACATGACTTGCAGATCGGAGGTTGGTACTAAAGCAATACACCGCTGGCAACTTACCTTGCAGATCGGAGGTTGGTACTGAAGCAATACGCCACTGGAAACTTGACTTGCAGATCGGAGGTTGGTACTGAAGCAATACGCCGCTGGCAACATGTCTTGCAGATCGGAGGTTGGTACTGTAGCAATACGCCGCTGGAAACTTGACTTGCAGATCGGAGGTTGGTACTGCAGCAATACGCCGCTGGAAACATGTCTTGCAGATCGGAGGTTGGTACTAAAGCAATACACCGCTGGCAACTTACCTTGCAGATCGCAGGTTGGTACTGAAGCAATACGCCGCTGGCAACATGTCTAGCAGATCAGAGGTTGGTACTGAAGCAATACGCCGCTGGCAACTTACATTGCGGATCGGAGGTTGGTACTGAAGCAATACGCCGCTGGCAACATGTCTTGCAGATCGGAGGTTGTTACAGAAGCAATACGCCGCTGGAAACTTGACTTGCAGATCGGAGGTTGGTCCTGAAGCAATACGCCGCTGGAAACTTGACTTGCAGATCGGAGGTTGGTACTGAAGCAATACGCCGCTGGAAACATGTCTTGCAGATCGGGGGTTGGTACTAAAGCAATACACCGCTGGCAACTTACCTTGCAGATCGGAGGTTGGTACTGAAGCAATACGCCACTGGAAACTTGACTTGCAGATCGGAGGTTGGTACTGAAGCAATACGGCGCTGGAAACTTGACTTGCAGATCGGAGGTTGGTACTGAAGCAATACGCCGCTGGAAACATGTCTTGCAGATCGGGGGTTGGTACTAAAGCAATACACCGCTGGCAACTTACCTTGCAGATCGGAGGTTGGTACTGAAGCAATACGCCGCTGGCAACATGTCTTGCAGATCGGAGGTTGTTACAGAAGCAATACGCCGCTGGAAACTTGACTTGCAGATCGGAGGTTGGTACTGAAGCAATACCGCGCTGGAAACTTGACTTGCAGATCGGAGGTTGGTACTGAAGCAATACGCCGCTGGAAACATGTCTTGCAGATCGGAGGTTGGTACTAAAGCAATACACCGCTGGCAACTTACCTTGCAGATCGGAGGTTGGTACTGAAGCAATACGCCACTGGAAACTTGACTTGCAGATCGGAGGTTGGTACTGAAGCAATACGCCGCTGGAAACATGTCTTGCAGATCGGAGGTTGGTACTAAAGCAATACACCGCTGGCAACTTACCTTGCGGATCGGAGGTTGGTACTGAAGCAATACACCGCTGGCAACATGTCGTGCAGATCGGAGGTTGGTACTGAAGCAATACGCCGCTGGCAACTTATCTTGCAGATCGGAGGTTGGTACTGAAGCAATACGCCGCTGGCAACATGTCTTGCAGATCGGAGGTTGGTACTGTAGCAATACGCCGCTGGAAACTTGACTTGCAGATCGGAGGTGGGTACTGAAGCAATACACCGCTGGCAACATGTCGTGCAGATCGGAGGTTGGTACTGAAGCAACACGCCGCTGGCAACTTACCTTGCAGATCGGAGGTTGGTACTGAAGCAATACGCCGCTGGCAACATGTCTTGCACATCGGAGGTTGGTACTGTAGCAATACGCCGCTGGAAACTTGACTTGCAGATCGGAGGTTGGTACTGAAGCAATACGCCGCTGGCAACATGTCTTGCAGATCGGAGGTTGGTACTGTAGCAATACGCCGCTGGAAACTTGACTTGCAGATCGGAGGTTGGTACTGCAGCAATACGCCGCTGGAAACATGTCTTGCAGATCGGAGGTTGGTACTAAAGCAATACACCGCTGGCAACTTACCTTGCGGATCGGAGGTTGGTACTGAAGCAATACGCCGCTGGCAACTTACCTTGCGGATCGGAGGTTGGTACTGAAGCAATTCGCCGCTGGAAACTTGACTTGCAGATCGGAGGTTGGTACTGAAGCAATACGGCGCTGGAAACTTGACTTGCATATCGGAGGTTGGTACTGAAGAAATACGCCGCTGGAAACATGTCTTGCAGATCGGAGGTTGGTACTAAAGCAATACACCGCTGGCAACTTACCTTGCAGATCGGAGGTTGGTACTGAAGCAATACGCCACTGGAAACTTGACTTGCAGATCGGAGGTTGGTACTGAAGCAATACGCCGCTGGAAACATGTCTTGCAGATCGGAGGTTGGTACTAAAGCAATACACCGCTGGCAACTTACCTTGCAGATCGGAGGTTGGTACTGAAGCAATACGCCACTGGAAACTTGACTTGCAGATCGGAGGTTGGTACTGAAGCAATACGCCGCTGGCAACATGTCTAGCAGATCTGAGGTTGGTACTGAAGCAATACGCCGCTGGCAACTTACATTGCGGATCGGAGGTTGGTACTGAAGCAATACGCCGCTGGCAACATGTCTTGCAGATCGGAGGTTGTTACAGAAGCAATACGCCGCTGGAAACTTGACTTGCAGATCGGAGGTTGGTACTAAAGCAATACACCGCTGGCAACTTGACTTGCAGATCGGAGGTTGGTACTGAAGCAATACGCCGCTGGCAACATGTCTTGCAGATCGGAGGTTGGTACTGTAGCAATACGCCGCTGGAAACATGTCTTGCAGATCGGAGGTTGGTACTAAAGCAATACACCGCTGGCAACTTACCTTGCAGATCGGAGGTTGGTACTGAAGCAATACGCCACTGGAAACTTGACTTGCAGATCGGAGGTTGGTACTGAAGCAATACGCCGCTGGAAACATGTCTTGCAGATCGGAGGTTGGTACTGTAGCAATACGCCGCTGGAAACTTGACTTGCAGATCGGAGGTTGGTACTGCAGCAATACGCCGCTGGAAACATGTCTTGCAGATCGGAGGTTGGTACTAAAGCAATACACCGCTGGCAACTTACCTTGCAGATCGCAGGTTGGTACTGAAGCAATACGCCGCTGGCAACATGTCTAGCAGATCAGAGGTTGGTACTGAAGCAATACGCCGCTGGCAACTTACATTGCGGATCGGAGGTTGGTACTGAAGCAATACGCCGCTGGCAACATGTCTTGCAGATCGGAGGTTGTTACAGAAGCAATACGCCGCTGGAAACTTGACTTGCAGATCGGAGGTTGGTCCTGAAGCAATACGGCGCTGGAAACTTGACTTGCAGATCGGAGGTTGGTACTGAAGCAATACGCCGCTGGAAACATGTCTTGCAGATCGGGGGTTGGTACTAAAGCAATACACCGCTGGCAACTTACCTTGCAGATCGGAGGTTGGTACTGAAGCAATACGCCACTGGAAACTTGACTTGCAGATCGGAGGTTGGTACTGAAGCAATACGGCGCTGGAAACTTGACTTGCAGATCGGAGGTTGGTACTGAAGCAATACGCCGCTGGAAACATGTCTTGCAGATCGGGGGTTGGTACTAAAGCAATACACCGCTGGCAACTTACCTTGCAGATCGGAGGTTGGTACTGAAGCAATACGCCGCTGGCAACATGTCTTGCAGATCGGAGGTTGTTACAGAAGCAATACGCCGCTGGAAACTTGACTTGCAGATCGGAGGTTGGTACTGAAGCAATACCGCGCTGGAAACTTGACTTGCAGATCGGAGGTTGGTACTGAAGCAATACGCCGCTGGAAACATGTCTTGCAGATCGGAGGTTGGTACTAAAGCAATACACCGCTGGCAACTTACCTTGCAGATCGGAGGTTGGTACTGAAGCAATACGCCACTGGAAACTTGACTTGCAGATCGGAGGTTGGTACTGAAGCAATACGCCGCTGGAAACATGTCTTGCAGATCGGAGGTTGGTACTAAAGCAATACACCGCTGGCAACTTACCTTGCGGATCGGAGGTTGGTACTGAAGCAATACACCGCTGGCAACATGTCGTGCAGATCGGAGGTTGGTACTGAAGCAACACGCCGCTGGCAACTTATCTTGCAGATCGGAGGTTGGTACTGAAGCAATACGCCGCTGGCAACATGTCTTGCAGATCGGAGGTTGGTACTGTAGCAATACGCCGCTGGAAACTTGACTTGCAGATCGGAGGTGGGTACTGAAGCAATACACCGCTGGCAACATGTCGTGCAGATCGGAGGTTGGTACTGAAGCAACACGCCGCTGGCAACTTACCTTGCAGATCGGAGGTTGGTACTGAAGCAATACGCCGCTGGCAACATGTCTTGCACATCGGAGGTTGGTACTGTAGCAATACGCCGCTGGAAACTTGACTTGCAGATCGGAGGTTGGTACTGAAGCAATACGCCGCTGGCAACATGTCTTGCAGATCGGAGGTTGGTACTGTAGCAATACGCCGCTGGAAACTTGACTTGCAGATCGGAGGTTGGTACTGCAGCAATACGCCGCTGGAAACATGTCTTGCAGATCGGAGGTTGGTACTAAAGCAATACACCGCTGGCAACTTACCTTGCGGATCGGAGGTTGGTACTGAAGCAATACGCCGCTGGCAACTTACCTTGCGGATCGGAGGTTGGTACTGAAGCAATTCGCCGCTGGAAACTTGACTTGCAGATCGGAGGTTGGTACTGAAGCAATACGGCGCTGGAAACTTGACTTGCATATCGGAGGTTGGTACTGAAGAAATACGCCGCTGGAAACATGTCTTGCAGATCGGAGGTTGGTACTAAAGCAATACACCGCTGGCAACTTACCTTGCAGATCGGAGGTTGGTACTGAAGCAATACGCCGCTGGAAACTTGACTTGCAGATCGGAGGTTGGTACTGAAGCAATACGCCGCTGGAAACATGTCTTGCAGATCGGAGGTTGGTACTAAAGCAATACACCGCTGGCAACTTACCTTGCAGATCGGAGGTTGGTACTGAAGCAATACGCCACTGGAAACTTGACTTGCAGATCGGAGGTTGGTACTGAAGCAATACGCCGCTGGCAACATGTCTAGCAGATCAGAGGTTGGTACTGAAGCAATACGCCGCTGGCAACTTACATTGCGGATCGGAGGTTGGTACTGAAGCAATACGCCGCTGGCAACATGTCTTGCAGATCGGAGGTTGGTACTGAAGCAATACGCCGCTGGAAACTTGACTTGCAGATCGGAGGTTGGTACTAAAGCAATACGCCGCTGGAAACTTGACTTGCAGATCGGAGGTTGGTACTGAAGCAATACGCCGCTGGAAACATGTCTTGCAGATCGGAGGTTGGTACTGTAGCAATACGCCGCTGGAAACATGTCTTGCAGATCGGAGGTTGGTACTAAAGCAATACACCGCTGGCAACTTACCTTGCAGATCGGAGGTTGGTACTGAAGCAATACGCCACTGGAAACTTGACTTGCAGATCGGAGATTGGTACTGAAGCAATACGCCGCTGGCAACATGTCTTGCAGATCGGAGGTTGGTACTGTAGCAATACGCCGCTGGAAACTTGACTTGCAGATCGGAGGTTGGTACTGCAGCAATACGCCGCTGGAAACATGTCTTGCAGATCGGAGGTTGGTACTAAAGCAATACACCGCTGGCAACTTACCTTGCAGATCGCAGGTTGGTACTGAAGCAATACGCCGCTGGCAACATGTCTAGCAGATCAGAGGTTGGTACTGAAGCAATACGCCGCTGGCAACTTACATTGCGGATCGGAGGTTGGTACTGAAGCAATACGCCGCTGGCAACATGTCTTGCAGATCGGAGGTTGTTACAGAAGCAATACGCCGCTGGAAACTTGACTTGCAGATCGGAGGTTGGTCCTGAAGCAATACGGCGCTGGAAACTTGACTTGCAGATCGGAGGTTGGTACTGAAGCAATACGCCGCTGGAAACATGTCTTGCAGATCGGGGGTTGGTACTAAAGCAATACACCGCTGGCAACTTACCTTGCAGATCGGAGGTTGGTACTGAAGCAATACGCCACTGGAAACTTGACTTGCAGATCGGAGGTTGGTACTGACGCAATACACCGCTGGCAACATGTCTTGCAAATCGGAGGTTGGTACTGAAGCAACACGCCGCTGTCAACTTACCTTGCAGATTGCAGGTTGGTACTGAAGCAATACGCCGCTGGCAACATGTCTAGCAGATCAGAGGTTGGTACTGAAGCAATACGCCGCTGGCAACTTACATTGCGGATCGGAGGTTGGTACTGAAGCAATACGCCGCTGGCAACATGTCTTGCAGATCGGAGGTTGTTACAGAAGCAATACGCCGCTGGAAACTTGACTTGCAGATCGGAGGTTGGTACTGAAGCAATACGCCGCTGGAAACATGTCTTGCAGATCGGAGGTTGGTACTAAAGCAATACACCGCTGGCAACTTACCTTGCAGATCGGAGGTTGGTACTGTAGCAATACGCCGCTGGAAACATGTCTTGCAGATCGGAGGTTGGTACTAAAGCAATACACCGCTGGCAACTTACCTTGCAGATCGGAGGTTGGTACTGAAGCAATACGCCACTGGAAACTTGACTTGCAGATCGGAGATTGGTACTGAAGCAATACGCCGCTGGCAACATGTCTTGCAGATCGGAGGTTGGTACTGTAGCAATACGCCGCTGGAAACTTGACTTGCAGATCGGAGGTTGGTACTGCAGCAATACGCCGCTGGAAACATGTCTTGCAGATCGGAGGTTGGTACTAAAGCAATACACCGCTGGCAACTTACCTTGCAGATCGCAGGTTGGTACTGAAGCAATACGCCGCTGGCAACATGTCTAGCAGATCAGAGGTTGGTACTGAAGCAATACGCCGCTGCAACTTACATTGCGGATCGGAGGTTGGTACTGAAGCAATACACCGCTGGCAACTTACCTTGCAGATCGCAGGTTGGTACTGAAGCAATACGCCGCTGGCAACATGTCTAGCAGATCAGAGGTTGGTACTGAAGCAATACGCCGCTGCAACTTACATTGCGGATCGGAGGTTGGTACTGAAGCAATACGCCGCTGGCAACATGTCTTGCAGATCGGAGGTTGTTACAGAAGCAATACGCCGCTGGAAACTTGACTTGCAGATCGGAGGTTGGTACTGAAGCAATACACCGCTGGCAACTTACCTTGCAGATCGCAGGTTGGTACTGAAGCAATACGCCGCTGGCAACATGTCTAGCAGATCAGAGGTTGGTACTGAAGCAATACGCCGCTGCAACTTACATTGCGGATCGGAGGTTGGTACTGAAGCAATACGCCGCTGGCAACATGTCTTGCAGATCGGAGGTTGTTACAGAAGCAATACGCCGCTGGAAACTTGACTTGCAGATCGGAGGTTGGTCCTGAAGCAATACGGCGCTGGAAACTTGACTTGCAGATCGGAGGTTGGTACTGAAGCAACACGCCGCTGTCAACTTACCTTGCAGATTGCAGGTTGGTACTGAAGCAATACGCCGCTAGCAACATGTCTAGCAGATCAGAGGTTGGTACTGAAGCAATACGCCGCTGGCAACTTACATTGCGGATCGGAGGTTGGTACTGAAGCAATACGCCGCTGGCAACATGTCTTGCAGATCGGAGGTTGTTACAGAAGCAATACGCCGCTGGAAACTTGACTTGCAGATCGGAGGTTGGTACTGAAGCAATACCGCGCTGGAAACTTGACTTGCAGATCGGAGGTTGGTACTGAAGCAATACGCCGCTGGAAACATGTCTTGCAGATCGGAGGTTGGTACTAAAGCAATACACCGCTGGCAACTTACCTTGCAGATCGGAGGTTGGTACTGAAGCAATACGCCACTGGAAACTTGACTTGCAGATCGGAGGTTGGTACTGAAGCAATACGCCGCTGGAAACATGTCTTGCAGATCGGAGGTTGGTACTAAAGCAATACACCGCTGGCAACTTACCTTGCGGATCGGAGGTTGGTACTGAAGCAATACACCGCTGGCAACATGTCGTGCAGATCGGAGGTTGGTACTGAAGCAACACGCCGCTGGCAACTTATCTTGCAGATCGGAGGTTGGTACTGAAGCAATACGCCGCTGGCAACATGTCTTGCAGATCGGAGGTTGGTACTGTAGCAATACGCCGCTGGCAACATGTCTTGCAGATCGGAGGTTGGTACTGAAGCAATACGCCGCTGGCAACTTACATTGCGGATCGGAGGTTGGTACTGAAGCAATACGCCGCTGGCAACATGTCTTGCAAATCGGAGGTTGTTACAGAAGCAATACGCCGCTGGAAACTTGACTTGCAGATCGCAGGTTGCTACTGAAGCAATACGCCGCTGGCAACATGTCTTGCAGATCGGAGGTTGGTACTGAAGCAATACGCCGCTGGCAGCTTACATTGCGGATCGGAGGTTGGTACCGAAGCAATACGCCACTGGAAACTTGACTTGCAGATCGGAGGTTGGTACTGAAGCAATACGCCGCTGGAAGCATGTCTTGCAGATCGGAGGTTGGTACTAAAGCAATACACCGCTGGCAACTTACCTTGCGGATCGGAGGTTGGTACTGAAGCAATACGCCGCTGGCAACATGTCTTGCAGATCGGAGGTTGGTACTAAAGCAATACACCGCTGGCAACTTACCTTGCAGATCGGAGGTTGGTACCGAAGCAATACGCCACTGGAAACTTGACTTGCAGATCGGAGGTTGGTACTGAAGCAATACGCCGCTGGAAGCATGTCTTGCAGATCGGAGGTTGGTACTAAAGCAATACACCGCTGGCAACTTACCTTGCAGATCGGAGGTTGGTACTGAAGCAATACACCGCTGGCAACATGTCGTGCAGATCGGAGGTTGGTACTGAAGCAACACGCCGCTGGCAACTTACCTTGCAGATCGGAGGTTGGTACTGAAGCAATACGCCGCTGGCAACATGTCTTGCAGATCGGAGGTTGGTACTGAAGCAATACGCCGCTGGAAACTTGACTTGCAGATCGGAGGTTGGTACTGAAGCAATACACCGCTGGCAACATGTCTTGCAGATCGGAGGTTGGTACTAAAGCAATACACCGCTGGCAACTTACCTTGCAGATCGGAGGTTGGTACTGAAGCAATACGCCGCTGGCAACATGTCTTGCACATCGGAGGTTGGTACTGTAGCAATACGCCGCTGGAAACTTGACTTGCAGATCGGAGGTTGGTACTGAAGCAATACGCCGCTGGCAACATGTCTTGCAGATCGGAGGTTGGTACTGTAGCAATACGCCGCTGGAAACTTGACTTGCAGATCGGAGGTTGGTACTGCAGCAATACGCCGCTGGAAACATGTCTTGCAGATCGGAGGTTGGTACTAAAGCAATACACCGCTGGCAACTTACCTTGCGGATCGGAGGTTGGTACTGAAGCAATACGCCGCTGGCAACATGTCTTGCAGATCGGAGGTTGGTACTGAAGCAATACGCCGCTGGCAACTTACCTTGCGGATCGGAGGTTGGTACTGAAGCAATACGCCGCTGGCAACATGTCTTGCAAATCGGAGGTTGGTACAGAAGCAATACGCCGCTGGAAACTTGACTTGCAGATCGCAGGTTGCTACTGAAGCAATACGCCGCTGGCAACATGTCTTGCAGATCGGAGGTTGGTACTGAAGCAATACGCCGCTGGCAGCTTACATTGCGGATCGGAGGTTGGTACCGAAGCAATACGCCACTGGAAACTTGACTTGCAGATCGGAGGTTGGTACTGAAGCAATACGCCGCTGGAAACATGTCTTGCAGATCGGAGGTTGGTACTAAAGCAATACACCGCTGGCAACTTACCTTGCGGATCGGAGGTTGGTACTGAAGCAATACGCCGCTGGCAACATGTCTTGCAGATCGGAGGTTGGTACTAAAGCAATACACCGCTGGCAACTTACCTTGCAGATCGGAGGTTGGTACTGAAGCAATACGCCACTGGAAACTTGACTTGCAGATCGGAGGTTGGTACTGAAGCAATACGCCGCTGGAAGCATGTCTTGCAGATCGGAGGTTGGTACTAAAGCAATACACCGCTGGCAACTTACATTGCGGATCGGAGGTTGGTACTGAAGCAATACACCGCTGGCAACATGTCGTGCAGATCGGAGGTTGGTACTGAAGCAACACGCCGCTGGCAACTTACCTTGCAGATCGGAGGTTGGTACTGAAGCAATACGCCGCTGGCAACATGTCTTGCAGATCGGAGGTTGGTACTGAAGCAATACGCCGCTGGAAACTTGACTTGCAGATCGGAGGTTGGTACTGAAGCAATACACCGCTGGCAACATGTCTTGCAGATCGGAGGTTGGTACTAAAGCAATACACCGCTGGCAACTTACCTTGCAGATCGGAGGTTGGTACTGAAGCAATACGCCGCTGGCAACATGTCTTGCACATCGGAGGTTGGTACTGTAGCAATACGCCGCTGGAAACTTGACTTGCAGATCGGAGGTTGGTACTGAAGCAATACGCCGCTGGCAACATGTCTTGCAGATCGGAGGTTGGTACTGTAGCAATACGCCGCTGGAAACTTGACTTGCAGATCGGAGGTTGGTACTGCAGCAATACGCCGCTGGAAACATGTCTTGCAGATCGGAGGTTGGTACTAAAGCAATACACCGCTGGCAACTTACCTTGCGGATCGGAGGTTGGTACTGAAGCAATACGCCGCTGGCAACATGTCTTGCAGATCGGAGGTTGGTACTGAAGCAATACGCCGCTGGCAACTTACATTGCGGATCGGAGGTTGGTACCGAAGCAATACGCCACTGGAAACTTGACTTGCAGATCGGAGGTTGGTACTGAAGCAATACGCCGCTGGAAGCATGTCTTGCAGATCGGAGGTTGGTACTAAAGCAATACACCGCTGGCAACTTACCTTGCGGATCGGAGGTTGGTACTGAAGCAATACGCCGCTGGCAACATGTCTTGCAGATCGGAGGTTGGTACTAAAGCAATACACCGCTGGCAACTTACCTTGCAGATCGGAGGTTGGTACCGAAGCAATACGCCACTGGAAACTTGACTTGCAGATCGGAGGTTGGTACTGAAGCAATACGCCGCTGGAAGCATGTCTTGCAGATCGGAGGTTGGTACTAAAGCAATACACCGCTGGCAACTTACCTTGCGGATCGGAGGTTGGTACTGAAGCAATACACCGCTGGCAACATGTCGTGCAGATCGGAGGTTGGTACTGAAGCAACACGCCGCTGGCAACTTACCTTGCAGATCGGAGGTTGGTACTGAAGCAATACGCCGCTGGCAACATGTCTTGCAGATCGGAGGTTGGTACTGTAGCAATACGCCGCTGGAAACTTGACTTGCAGATCGGAGGTTGGTACTGAAGCAATACACCGCTGGCAACATGTCTTGCAGATCGGAGGTTGGTACTAAAGCAATACACCGCTGGCAACTTACCTTGCAGATCGGAGGTTGGTACTGAAGCAATACGCCGCTGGCAACATGTCTTGCACATCGGAGGTTGGTACTGTAGCAATACGCCGCTGGAAACTTGACTTGCAGATCGGAGGTTGGTACTGAAGCAATACGCCGCTGGCAACATGTCTTGCAGATCGGAGGTTGGTACTGTAGCAATACGCCGCTGGAAACTTGACTTGCAGATCGGAGGTTGGTACTGCAGCAATACGCCGCTGGAAACATGTCTTGCAGATCGGAGGTTGGTACTAAAGCAATACACCGCTGGCAACTTACCTTGCGGATCGGAGGTTGGTACTGAAGCAATACGCCGCTGGCAACATGTCTTGCAGATCGGAGGTTGGTACTGAAGCAATACGCCGCTGGCAACTTACATTGCGGATCGGAGGTTGGTACTGAAGCAATACGCCGCTGGCAACATGTCTTGCAAATCGGAGGTTGTTACAGAAGCAATACGCCGCTGGAAACTTGACTTGCAGATCGCAGGTTGCTACTGAAGCAATACGCCGCTGGCAACATGTCTTGCAGATCGGAGGTTGGTACTGAAGCAATACGCCGCTGGCAGCTTACATTGCGGATCGGAGGTTGGTACCGAAGCAATACGCCACTGGAAACTTGACTTGCAGATCGGAGGTTGGTACTGAAGCAATACGCCGCTGGAAGCATGTCTTGCAGATCGGAGGTTGGTACTAAAGCAATACACCGCTGGCAACTTACCTTGCGGATCGGAGGTTGGTACTGAAGCAATACGCCGCTGGCAACATGTCTTGCAGATCGGAGGTTGGTACTAAAGCAATACACCGCTGGCAACTTACCTTGCAGATCGGAGGTTGGTACCGAAGCAATACGCCACTGGAAACTTGACTTGCAGATCGGAGGTTGGTACTGAAGCAATACGCCGCTGGAAGCATGTCTTGCAGATCGGAGGTTGGTACTAAAGCAATACACCGCTGGCAACTTACCTTGCGGATCGGAGGTTGGTACTGAAGCAATACACCGCTGGCAACATGTCGTGCAGATCGGAGGTTGGTACTGAAGCAACACGCCGCTGGCAACTTACCTTGCAGATCGGAGGTTGGTACTGAAGCAATACGCCGCTGGCAACATGTCTTGCAGATCGGAGGTTGGTACTGTAGCAATACGCCGCTGGAAACTTGACTTGCAGATCGGAGGTTGGTACTGAAGCAATACACCGCTGGCAACATGTCTTGCAGATCGGAGGTTGGTACTGAAGCAATACGCCGCTGGAAGCATGTCTTGCAGATCGGAGGTTGGTACTAAAGCAATACACCGCTGGCAACTTACCTTGCGGATCGGAGGTTGGTACTGAAGCAATACGCCGCTGGCAACATGTCTTGCAGATCGGAGGTTGGTACTAAAGCAATACACCGCTGGCAACTTACCTTGCAGATCGGAGGTTGGTACCGAAGCAATACGCCACTGGAAACTTGACTTGCAGATCGGAGGTTGGTACTGAAGCAATACGCCGCTGGAAGCATGTCTTGCAGATCGGAGGTTGGTACTAAAGCAATACACCGCTGGCAACTTACCTTGCGGATCGGAGGTTGGTACTGAAGCAATACACCGCTGGCAACATGTCGTGCAGATCGGAGGTTGGTACTGAAGCAACACGCCGCTGGCAACTTACCTTGCAGATCGGAGGTTGGTACTGAAGCAATACGCCGCTGGCAACATGTCTTGCAGATCGGAGGTTGGTACTGTAGCAATACGCCGCTGGAAACTTGACTTGCAGATCGGAGGTTGGTACTGAAGCAATACACCGCTGGCAACATGTCTTGCAGATCGGAGGTTGGTACTAAAGCAATACACCGCTGGCAACTTACCTTGCAGATCGGAGGTTGGTACTGAAGCAATACGCCGCTGGCAACATGTCTTGCAGATCGGAGGTTGGTACTGTAGCAATACGCCGCTGGAAACTTGACTTGCAGATCGGAGGTTGGTACTGAAGCAATACGCCGCTGGCAACATGTCTTGCAGATCGGAGGTTGGTACTGTAGCAATACGCCGCTGGAAACTTGACTTGCAGATCGGAGGTTGGTACTGCAGCAATACGCCGCTGGAAACATGTCTTGCAGATCGGAGGTTGGTACTAAAGCAATACACCGCTGGCAACTTACCTTGCGGATCGGAGGTTGGTACTGAAGCAATACGCCGCTGGCAACATGTCTTGCAGATCGGAGGTTGGTACTGAAGCAATACGCCGCTGGCAACTTACATTGCGGATCGGAGGTTGGTACTGAAGCAATACGCCGCTGGCAACATGTCTTGCAAATCGGAGGTTGTTACAGAAGCAATACGCCGCTGGAAACTTGACTTGCAGATCGCAGGTTGGTACTGAAGCAATACGCCGCTGGCAACATGTCTTGCAGATCGGAGGTTGGTACTGAAGCAATACGCCGCTGGCAGCTTACATTGCGGATCGGAGGTTGGTACCGAAGCAATACGCCACTGGAAACTTGACTTGCAGATCGGAGGTTGGTACTGAAGCAATACGCCGCTGGAAGCATGTCTTGCAGATCGGAGGTTGGTACTAAAGCAATACACCGCTGGCAACTTACCTTGCGGATCGGAGGTTGGTACTGAAGCAATACGCCGCTGGCAACATGTCTTGCAGATCGGAGGTTGGTACTAAAGCAATACACCGCTGGCAACTTACCTTGCAGATCGGAGGTTGGTACCGAAGCAATACGCCACTGGAAACTTGACTTGCAGATCGGAGGTTGGTACTGAAGCAATACGCCGCTGGAAACATGTCTTGCAGATCGGAGGTTGGTACTGAAGCAATACACCGCTGGCAACTTACCTTGCGGATCGGAGGTTGGTACTGAAGCAATACACCGCTGGCAACATGTCGTGCAGATCGGAGGTTGGTACTGAAGCAACACGCCGCTGGCAACTTACCTTGCAGATCGGAGGTTGGTACTGAAGCAATACGCCGCTGGCAACATGTCTTGCAGATCGGAGGTTGGTACTGAAGCAATACGCCGCTGGAAACTTGACTTGCAGATCGGAGGTTGGTACTGAAGCAATACACCGCTGGCAACATGTCTTGCAGATCGGAGGTTGGTACTAAAGCAATACACCGCTGGCAACTTACCTTGCGGATCGGAGGTTGGTACTGAAGCAATACGTCGCTGGAAACATGTCTTGCAGATCGGAGGTTGGTACTGAAGCAATACACCGCTGGCAACATGTCGTGCAGATCGGAGGTTGGTACTGAAGCAACACGCCGCTGGCAACTTACCTTGCAGATCGGAGGTTGGTACTGAAGCAATACGCCGCTGGCAACATGTCTTGCAGATCGGAGGTTGGTACTGTAGCAATACGCCGCTGGAAACTTGACTTGCAGATCGGAGGTTGGTACTGAAGCAATACACCGCTGGCAACATGTCTTGCACATCGGAGGTTGGTACTGTAGCAATACACCGCTGGCAACTTACCTTGCGGATCGGAGGTTGGTACTGAAGCAATACGCCGCTGGCAACATGTCTTGCAGATCGGAGGTTGGTACTGAAGCAATACGCCGCTGGCAACATGTCTTGCAAATCGGAGGTTGTTACAGAAGCAATACGCCGCTGGAAACTTGACTTGCAGATCGCAGGTTGCTACTGAAGCAATACGCCGCTGGCAACATGTCTTGCAGATCGGAGGTTGGTACTGAAGCAATACGCCGCTGGCAGCTTACATTGCGGATCGGAGGTTGGTACTGAAGCAATACGCCGCTGGCAACATGTCTTGCAGATCGGAGGTTGTTACAGAAGCAATACGCCGCTGGAAACTTGACTTGCAGATCGGAGGTTGGTACTGAAGCAATACGCCGCTGGAAACATGTCTTGCAGATCGGAGGTTGGTACTAAAGCAATACACCGCTGGCAACTTACCTTGCAGATCGAAGGTTGGTACTGAAGCAATACGCCACTGGAAACTTGACTTGCAGATCGGAGGTTGGTACTGAAGCAATACGCCGCTGGAAACTTGTCTTGCAGATCGGAGGTTGGTACTGAAGCAATACGCCGCTGGCAACATGTCTTGCAGATCGGAGGTTGGTACTGTAGCAATACGCCGCTGGAAACTTGACTTGCAGATCGGAGGTTGGTACTGCAGCAATACGCCGCTGGAAACATGTCTTGCAGATCGGAGGTTGGTACTAAAGCAATACACCGCTGGCAACTTACCTTGCGGATCGGAGGTTGGTACTGAAGCAATACGCCGCTGGCAACATGTCTTGCAGATCGGAGGTTGGTACTGAAGCAATACGCCGCTGGCAACTTACATTGCGGATCGGAGGTTGGTACTGAAGCAATACGCCGCTGGCAACATGTCTTGCAAATCGGAGGTTGTTACAGAAGCAATACGCCGCTGGAAACTTGACTTGCAGATCGCAGGTTGCTACTGAAGCAATACGCCGCTGGCAACATGTCTTGCAGATCGGAGGTTGGTACTGAAGCAATACGCCGCTGGCAGCTTACATTGCGGATCGGAGGTTGGTACCGAAGCAATACGCCACTGGAAACTTGACTTGCAGATCGGAGGTTGGTACTGAAGCAATACGCCGCTGGCAACATGTCTTGCAGATCGGAGGTTGGTACTAAAGCAATACACCGCTGGCAACTTACCTTGCAGATCGGAGGTTGGTACCGAAGCAATACGCCACTGGAAACTTGACTTGCAGATCGGAGGTTGGTACTGAAGCAATACGCCGCTGGAAGCATGTCTTGCAGATCGGAGGTTGGTACTAAAGCAATACACCGCTGGCAACTTACCTTGCGGATCGGAGGTTGGTACTGAAGCAATACACCGCTGGCAACATGTCGTGCAGATCGGAGGTTGGTACTGAAGCAACACGCCGCTGGCAACTTACCTTGCAGATCGGAGGTTGGTACTGAAGCAATACGCCGCTGGCAACATGTCTTGCAGATCGGAGGTTGGTACTGTAGCAATACGCCGCTGGAAACTTGACTTGCAGATCGGAGGTTGGTACTGAAGCAATACACCGCTGGCAACATGTCTTGCAGATCGGAGGTTGGTACTAAAGCAATACACCGCTGGCAACTTACCTTGCGGATCGGAGGTTGGTACTGAAGCAATACGTCGCTGGAAACATGTCTTGCAGATCGGAGGTTGGTACTGAAGCAATACACCGCTGGCAACATGTCGTGCAGATCGGAGGTTGGTACTGAAGCAACACGCCGCTGGCAACTTACCTTGCAGATCGGAGGTTGGTACTGAAGCAATACGCCGCTGGCAACATGTCTTGCAGATCGGAGGTTGGTACTGTAGCAATACGCCGCTGGAAACTTGACTTGCAGATCGGAGGTTGGTACTGAAGCAATACACCGCTGGCAACATGTCTTGCACATCGGAGGTTGGTACTGTAGCAATACACCGCTGGCAACTTACCTTGCGGATCGGAGGTTGGTACTGAAGCAATACGCCGCTGGCAACATGTCTTGCAGATCGGAGGTTGGTACTGAAGCAATACGCCGCTGGCAACATGTCTTGCAAATCGGAGGTTGTTACAGAAGCAATACGCCGCTGGAAACTTGACTTGCAGATCGCAGGTTGCTACTGAAGCAATACGCCGCTGGCAACATGTCTTGCAGATCGGAGGTTGGTACTGAAGCAATACGCCGCTGGCAGCTTACATTGCGGATCGGAGGTTGGTACTGAAGCAACACGCCGCTGGCAACTTACCTTGCAGATCGGAGGTTGGTACTGAAGCAATACGCCGCTGGCAACATGTCTTGCAGATCGGAGGTTGGTACTGTAGCAATACGCCGCTGGAAACTTGACATGCAGATCGGAGGTTGGTACTGCAGCAATACGCCGCTGGAAACATGTCTTGCAGATCGGAGGTTGGTACTAAAGCAATACACCGCTGGCAACATACATTGCGGATCGGAGGTTGGTACTGAAGCAACACGCCGCTGTCAACTTACCTTGCAGATCGCAGGTTGGTACTGAAGCAATACGCCGCTGGCAACATGTCTAGCAGATCAGAGGTTGGTACTGAAGCAATACGCCGCTGGCAACTTACATTGCGGATCGGAGGTTGGTACTGAAGCAATTCGCCGCTGGAAACTTGACTTGCAGATCGGAGGTTGGTACTGAAGCAATACGCCGCTGGAAACTTGACTTGCATATCGGAGGTTGGTACTGAAGCAATACGCCGCTGGAAACATGTCTTGCAGATCGGAGGTTGGTACTAAAGCAATACACCGCTGGCAACTTACCTTGCAGATCGGAGGTTGGTACTGAAGCAATACGCCACTGGAAACTTGACTTGCAGATCGGAGGTTGGTACTGAAGCAATACGCCGCTGGAAACATGTCTTGCAGATCGGAGGTTGGTACTGTAGCAATACGCCGCTGGAAACATGTCTTGCAGATCGGAGGTTGGTACTAAAGCAATACGCCGCTGGAAACTTGACTTGCAGATCGGAGGTTGGTACTGAAGCAATACGCCGCTGGAAACATGTCTTGCAGATCGGAGGTTGGTACTGTAGCAATACGCCGCTGGAAACATGTCTTGCAGATCGGAGGTTGGTACTAAAGCAATACACCGCTGGCAACTTACCTTGCAGATCGGAGGTTGGTACTGAAGCAATACGCCACTGGCAACATGTCTTGCAAATCGGAGGTTGGTACTGAAGCAACACGCCGCTGTCAACTTACCTTGCAGATTGCAGGTTGGTACTGAAGCAATACGCCGCTGGCAATATGTCTAGCAGATCAGAGGTTGGTACTGAAGCAATACGCCGCTGGCAACTTACATTGCGGATCGGAGGTTGGTACTGAAGCAATACGCCGCTGGCAACATGTCTTGCAGATCGGAGGTTGTTACAGAAGCAATACGCCGCTGGAAACTTGACTTGCAGATCGGAGGTTGGTACTGAAGCAATACCGCGCTGGAAACTTGACTTGCAGATCGGAGGTTGGTACTGAAGCAGTACGCCGCTGGAAACATGTCTTGCAGATCGGAGGTTGGTACTAAAGCAATACACCGCTGGCAACTTACCTTGCAGATCGGAGGTTGGTACTGAAGCAATACGCCACTGGAAACTTGTCTTGCAGATCGGAGGTTGGTACTGAAGCAATACGCCGCTGGAAACATGTCTTGCAGATCGGAGGTTGGTACTAAAGCAATACACCGCTGGCAACTTACCTTGCAGATCGGAGGTTGGTACTGAAGCAATACGCCGCTGGCAACATGTCTTGCAGATCGGAGGTTGGTACTGTAGCAATACGCCGCTGGAAACTTGACTTGCAGATCGGAGGTTGGTACTGAAGCAATACGCCGCTGGCAACTTACATTGCGGATCGGAGGTTGGTACTGAAGCAATACGCCGCTGGCAACATGTCTTGCAAATCGGAGGTTGTTACAGAAGCAATACGCCGCTGGAAACTTGACTTGCAGATCGCAGGTTGCTACTGAAGCAATACGCCGCTGGCAACATGTCTTGCAGATCGGAGGTTGGTACTGAAGCAATACGCCGCTGGCAACTTACCTTGCGGATCGGATGTTGGTACTGAAGCAATACGCCGCTGGCAACATGTCTTGCAGATCGGAGGTTGTTACAGAAGCAATACGCCGCTGGAAACTTGACTTGCAGATCGGAGGTTGGTACTGAAGCAATACGCCGCTGGAAACATGTCTTGCAGATCGGAGGTTGGTACTGTAGCAATACGCCGCTGGAAACTTGACTTGCAGATCGGAGGTTGGTACTGCAGCAATACGCCGCTGGAAACATGTCTTGCAGATCGGAGGTTGGTACTAAAGCAATACACCGCTGGCAACTTACATTGCGGATCGGAGGTTGGTACTGAAGCAACACGCCGCTGTCAACTTACCTTGCAGATCGCAGGTTGGTACTGAAGCAATACGCCGCTGGCAACATGTCTAGCAGATCAGAGGTTGGTACTGAAGCAATACGCCGCTGGCAACTTACATTGCGGATCGGAGGTTGGTACTGAAGCAATTCGCCGCTGGAAACTTGACTTGCAGATCGGAGGTTGGTACTGAAGCAATACGGCGCTGGAAACTTGACTTGCATATCGGAGGTTGGTACTGAAGAAATACGCCGCTGGAAACATGTCTTGCAGATCGGAGGTTGGTACTAAAGCAATACACCGCTGGCAACTTACCTTGCAGATCGGAGGTTGGTACTGAAGCAATACGCCACTGGAAACTTGACTTGCAGATCGGAGGTTGGTACTGAAGCAATACGCCGCTGGAAACATGTCTTGCAGATCGGAGGTTGGTACTAAAGCAATACACCGCTGGCAACTTACCTTGCAGATCGGAGGTTGGTACTGAAGCAATACGCCACTGGAAACTTGACTTGCAGATCGGAGGTTGGTACTGAAGCAATACGCCGCTGGCAACATGTCTAGCAGATCAGAGGTTGGTACTGAAGCAATACGCCGCTGGCAACTTGACTTGCAGATCGGAGGTTGGTACTGCAGCAATACGCCGCTGGAAACATGTCTTGCAGATCGGAGGTTGGTACTAAAGCAATACACCGCTGGCAACTTACATTGCGGATCGGAGGTTGGTACTGAAGCAATACGCCGCTGGCAACATGTCTTGCAGATCGGAGGTTGTTACAGAAGCAATACGCCGCTGGAAACTTGACTTGCAGATCGGAGGTTGGTACTAAAGCAATACGGCGCTGGAAACTTGACTTGCAGATCGGAGGTTGGTACTGAAGCAATACGCCGCTGGAAACATGTCTTGCAGATCGGAGGTTGGTACTGTAGCAATACGCCGCTGGAAACATGTCTTGCAGATCGGAGGTTGGTACTAAAGCAATACACCGCTGGCAACTTACCTTGCAGATCGGAGGTTGGTACTGAAGCAATACGCCACTGGAAACTTGACTTGCAGATCGGAGATTGGTACTGAAGCAATACGCCGCTGGCAACATGTCTTGCAGATCGGAGGTTGGTACTGTAGCAATACGCCGCTGGAAACTTGACTTGCAGATCGGAGGTTGGTACTGCAGCAATACGCCGCTGGAAACATGTCTTGCAGATCGGAGGTTGGTACTAAAGCAATACACCGCTGGCAACTTACATTGCGGATCGGAGGTTGGTACTGACGCAATACACCGCTGGCAACATGTCTTGCAAATCGGAGGTTGGTACTGAAGCAACACGCCGCTGTCAACTTACCTTGCAGATCGCAGGTTGGTACTGAAGCAATACGCCGCTGGCAACATGTCTAGCAGATCAGAGGTTGGTACTGAAGCAATACGCCGCTGGCAACTTACATTGCGGATCGGAGGTTGGTACTGAAGCAATACGCCGCTGGCAACATGTCTTGCAGATCGGAGGTTGTTACAGAAGCAATACGCCGCTGGAAACTTGACTTGCAGATCGGAGGTTGGTCCTGAAGCAATACGCCGCTGGAAACTTGACTTGCAGATCGGAGGTTGGTACTGAAGCAATACGCCGCTGGAAACATGTCTTGCAGATCGGGGGTTGGTACTAAAGCAATACACCGCTGGCAACTTACCTTGCAGATCGGAGGTTGGTACTGAAGCAATACGCCACTGGAAACTTGACTTGCAGATCGGAGGTTGGTACTGACGCAATACACCGCTGGCAACATGTCTTGCAAATCGGAGGTTGGTACTGAAGCAACACGCCGCTGTCAACTTACCTTGCAGATTGCAGGTTGGTACTGAAGCAATACGCCGCTGGCAACATGTCTAGCAGATCAGAGGTTGGTACTGAAGCAATACGCCGCTGGCAACTTACATTGCGGATCGGAGGTTGGTACTGAAGCAATACGCCGCTGGCAACATGTCTTGCAGATCGGAGGTTGTTACAGAAGCAATACGCCGCTGGAAACTTGACTTGCAGATCGGAGGTTGGTACTGAAGCAATACCGCGCTGGAAACTTGACTTGCAGATCGGAGGTTGGTACTGAAGCAATACGCCGCTGGAAACATGTCTTGCAGATCGGAGGTTGGTACTAAAGCAATACACCGCTGGCAACTTACCTTGCAGATCGGAGGTTGGTACTGAAGCAATACGCCACTGGAAACTTGACTTGCAGATCGGAGGTTGGTACTGAAGCAATACGCCGCTGGAAACATGTCTTGCAGATCGGAGGTTGGTACTAAAGCAATACACCGCTGGCAACTTACCTTGCGGATCGGAGGTTGGTACTGAAGCAATACGCCGCTGGCAACATGTCTTGCAGATCGGAGGTTGGTACTGAAGCAACACGCCGCTGTCAACTTACCTTGCAGATTGCAGGTTGGTACTGAAGCAATACGCCGCTGGCAATATGTCTAGCAGATCAGAGGTTGGTACTGAAGCAATACGCCGCTGGCAACTTACATTGCGGATCGGAGGTTGGTACTGAAGCAATACGCCGCTGGCAACATGTCTTGCAGATCGGAGGTTGTTACAGAAGCAATACGCCGCTGGAAACTTGACTTGCAGATCGGAGGTTGGTACTGAAGCAATACCGCGCTGGAAACTTGACTTGCAGATCGGAGGTTGGTACTGAAGCAATACGCCGCTGGAAGCATGTCTTGCAGATCGGAGGTTGGTACTAAAGCAATACACCGCTGGCAACTTACCGTGCGGATCGGAGGTTGGTACTGAAGCAATACACCGCTGGCAACATGTCGTGCAGATCGGAGGTTGGTACTGAAGCAACACGCCGCTGGCAACTTACCTTGCAGATCGGAGGTTGGTACTGAAGCAATACGCCGCTGGCAACATGTCTTGCAGATCGGAGGTTGGTACTGTAGCAATACGCCGCTGGAAACTTGACTTGCAGATCGGAGGTTGGTACTGAAGCAATACACCGCTGGCAACATGTCTTGCAGATCGGAGGTTGGTACTAAAGCAATACACCGCTGGCAACTTACCTTGCGGATCGGAGGTTGGTACTGAAGCAATACGTCGCTGGAAACATGTCTTGCAGATCGGAGGTTGGTACTAAAGCAATACACCGCTGGCAACTTACCTTGCAGATCGGAGGTTGCTACTGAAGCAATACGCCACTGGAAACTTGACTTGCAGATCGGAGGTTGGTACTGAAGCAATACGCCGCTGGAAACATGTCTTGCAGATCGGAGGTTGGTACTAAAGCAATACACCGCTGGCAACTTACCTTGCGGATCGGAGGTTGGTACTGAAGCAATACGCCGCTGGCAACATGTCTTGCAGATCGGAGGTTGGTACTGAAGCAATACGCCGCTGGCAACATGTCTTGCAAATCGGAGGTTGTTACAGAAGCAATACGCCGCTGGAAACTTGACTTGCAGATCGCAGGTTGCTACTGAAGCAATACGCCGCTGGCAACATGTCTTGCAGATCGGAGGTTGGTACTGAAGCAATACGCCGCTGGCAGCTTACATTGCGGATCGGAGGTTGGTACTGAAGCAATACGCCGCTGGCAACATGTCTTGCAGATCGGAGGTTGTTACAGAAGCAATACGCCGCTGGAAACTTGACTTGCAGATCGGAGGTTGGTACTGAAGCAATACGCCGCTGGAAACATGTCTTGCAGATCGGAGGTTGGTACTAAAGCAATACACCGCTGGCAACTTACCTTGCAGATCGAAGGTTGGTACTGAAGCAATACGCCTCTGGAAACTTGACTTGCAGATCGGAGGTTGGTACTGAAGCAATACGCCGCTGGCAACATGTCTTGCAGATCGGAGGTTGGTACTGAAGCAACACGCCGCTGGCAACTTACCTTGCAGATCGGAGGTTGGTACTGAAGCAATACGCCGCTGGCAACATGTCTTGCAGATCGGAGGTTGGTACTGTAGCAATACGCCGCTGGAAACATGACTTGCAGATCGGAGGTTGGTACTGCAGCAATACGCCGCTGGAAACATGTCTTGCAGATCGGAGGTTGGTACTAAAGCAATACACCGCTGGCAACATACATTGCGGATCGGAGGTTGGTACTGAAGCAACACGCCGCTGTCAACTTACCTTGCAGATCGCAGGTTGGTACTGAAGCAATACGCCGCTAGCAACATGTCTAGCAGATCAGAGGTTGGTACTGAAGCAATACTTACCTTGCGGATCGGAGGTTGGTACTGAAGCAATACGCCGCTGGAAACTTGACTTGCAGATCGGAGGTTGGTACTGAAGCAATACGGCGCTGGAAACTTGACTTGCATATCGGAGGTTGGTACTGAAGCAATACGCCGCTGGAAACATGTCTTGCAGATCGGAGGTTGGTACTAAAGCAATACACCGCTGGCAACTTACCTTGCAGATCGGAGGTTGGTACTGAAGCAATACGCCACTGGAAACTTGACTTGCAGATCGGAGGTTGGTACTGAAGCAATACGCCGCTGGAAACATGTCTTGCAGATCGGAGGTTGGTACTGTAGCAATACGCCGCTGGAAACATGTCTTGCAGATCGGAGGTTGGTACTAAAGCAATACGCCGCTGGAAACTTGACTTGCAGATCGGAGGTTGGTACTGAAGCAATACGCCGCTGGAAACATGTCTTGCAGATCGGAGGTTGGTACTGTAGCAATACGCCGCTGGAAACATGTCTTGCAGATCGGAGGTTGGTACTAAAGCAATACGCCGCTGGCAACTTACCTTGCAGATCGGAGGTTGGTACTGAAGCAATACGCCACTGGCAACATGTCTTGCAAATCGGAGGTTGGTACTGAAGCAACACGCCGCTGTCAACTTACCTTGCAGATTGCAGGTTGGTACTGAAGCAATACGCCGCTGGCAATATGTCTAGCAGATCAGAGGTTGGTACTGAAGCAATACGCCGCTGGCAACTTACATTGCGGATCGGAGGTTGGTACTGAAGCAATACGCCGCTGGCAACATGTCTTGCAGATCGGAGGTTGTTACAGAAGCAATACGCCGCTGGAAACATGACTTGCAGATCGGAGGTTGGTACTGAAGCAATACCGCGCTGGAAACTTGACTTGCAGATCGGAGGTTGGTACTGAAGCAATACGCCGCTGGAAACATGTCTTGCAGATCGGAGGTTGGTACTAAAGCAATACACCGCTGGCAACTTACCTTGCAGATCGGAGGTTGGTACTGAAGCAATACGCCGCTGGAAACTTGTCTTGCAGATCGGAGGTTGGTACTGAAGCAATACGCCGCTGGAAACATGTCTTGCAGATCGGAGGTTGGTACTAAAGCAATACACCGCTGGCAACTTACCTTGCGGATCGGAGGTTGGTACTGAAGCAATACACCGCTGGCAACATGTCGTGCAGATCGGAGGTTGGTACTGAAGCAACACGCCGCTGGCAACTTACCTTGCAGATCGGAGGTTGGTACTGAAGCAATACGCCGCTGGCAACATGTCTTGCAGATCGGAGGTTGGTACTGAAGCAATACGCCGCTGGAAACTTGACTTGCAGATCGGAGGTTGGTACTGAAGCAATACGCCGCTGGCAACTTACATTGCGGATCGGAGGTTGGTACTGAAGCAATACGCCGCTGGCAACATGTCTTGCAGATCGGAGGTTGTTACAGAAGCAATACGCCGCTGGAAACTTGACTTGCAGATCGCAGGTTGCTACTGAAGCAATACGCCGCTGGCAACATGTCTTGCAGATCGGAGGTTGGTACTGAAGCAATACGCCGCTGGCAACTTACATTGCGGATCGGATGTTGGTACTGAAGCAATACGCCGCTGGCAACATGTCTTGCAGATCGGAGGTTGTTACAGAAGCAATACGCCGCTGGAAACTTGACTTGCAGATCGGAGGTTGGTACTGAAGCAATACGCCGCTGGAAACATGTCTTGCAGATCGGAGGTTGGTACTGTAGCAATACGCCGCTGGAAACTTGACATGCAGATCGGAGGTTGGTACTGCAGCAATACGCCGCTGGAAACATGTCTTGCAGATCGGAGGTTGGTACTAAAGCAATACACCGCTGGCAACTTACATTGCGGATCGGAGGTTGGTACTGAAGCAACACGCCGCTGTCAACTTACCTTGCAGATCGCAGGTTGGTACTGAAGCAATACGCCGCTGGCAACATGTCTAGCAGATCAGAGGTTGGTACTGAAGCAATACGCCGCTGGCAACTTACATTGCGGATCGGAGGTTGGTACTGAAGCAATTCGCCGCTGGAAACTTGACTTGCAGATCGGAGGTTGGTACTCAAGCAATACGGCGCTGGAAACTTGACTTGCATATCGGAGGTTGGTACTGAAGAAATACGCCGCTGGAAACATGTCTTGCAGATCGGAGGTTGGTACTAAAGCAATACACCGCTGGCAACTTACCTTGCAGATCGGAGGTTGGTACTGAAGCAATACGCCACTGGAAACTTGACTTGCAGATCGGAGGTTGGTACTGAAGCAATACGCCGCTGGAAACATGTCTTGCAGATCGGAGGTTGGTACTAAAGCAATACACCGCTGGCAACTTACCTTGCAGATCGGAGGTTGGTACTGAAGCAATACGCCACTGGAAACTTGACTTGCAGATCGGAGGTTGGTACTGAAGCAATACGCCGCTGGCAACATGTCTAGCAGATCAGAGGTTGGTACTGAAGCAATACGCCGCTGGCAACTTACATTGCGGATCGGAGGTTGGTACTGAAGCAATACGCCGCTGGCAACATGTCTTGCAGATCGGAGGTTGTTACAGAAGCAATACGCCGCTGGAAACTTGACTTGCAGATCGGAGGTTGGTACTAAAGCAATACGGCGCTGGAAACTTGACTTGCAGATCGGAGGTTGGTACTGAAGCAATACGCCGCTGGAAACATGTCTTGCAGATCGGAGGTTGGTACTGAAGCAATACGCCGCTGGAAACATGTCTTGCAGATCGGAGGTTGGTACTAAAGCAATACACCGCTGGCAACTTACCTTGCAGATCGGAGGTTGGTACTGAAGCAATACGCCGCTGGAAACTTGACTTGCAGATCGGATGTTGGTACTGAAGCAATACGCCGCTGGCAACATGTCTTGCAGATCGGAGGTTGGTACTGTAGCAATACGCCGCTGGAAACTTGACTTGCAGATCGGAGGTTGGTACTGCAGCAATACGCCGCTGGAAACATGTCTTGCAGATCGGAGGTTGGTACTAAAGCAATACACCGCTGGCAACTTACATTGCGGATCGGAGGTTGGTACTGACGCAATACACCGCTGGCAACATGTCTTGCAAATCGGAGGTTGGTACTGAAGCAACACGCCGCTGTCAACTTACCTTGCAGATCGCAGGTTGGTACTGAAGCAATACGCCGCTGGCAACATGTCTAGCAGATCAGAGGTTGGTACTGAAGCAATACGCCGCTGGCAACTTACATTGCGGATCGGAGGTTGGTACTGAAGCAATACGCCGCTGGCAACATGTCTTGCAGATCGGAGGTTGTTACAGAAGCAATACGCCGCTGGAAACTTGACTTGCAGATCGGAGGTTGGTCCTGAAGCAATACGGCGCTGGAAACTTGACTTGCAGATCGGAGGTTGGTACTGAAGCAATACGCCGCTGGAAACATGTCTTGCAGATCGGGGGTTGGTACTAAAGCAATACACCGCTGGCAACTTACCTTGCAGATCGGAGGTTGGTACTGAAGCAATACGCCACTGGAAACTTGACTTGCAGATCGGAGGTTGGTACTGACGCAATACACCGCTGGCAACATGTCTTGCAAATCGGAGGTTGGTACTGAAGCAACACGCCGCTGTCAACTTACCTTGCAGATTGCAGGTTGGTACTGAAGCAATACGCCGCTGGCAACATGTCTAGCAGATCAGAGGTTGGTACTGAAGCAATACGCCGCTGGCAACTTACATTGCGGATCGGAGGTTGGTACTGAAGCAATACGCCGCTGGCAACATGTCTTGCAGATCGGAGGTTGTTACAGAAGCAATACGCCGCTGGAAACTTGACTTGCAGATCGGAGGTTGGTACTGAAGCAATACCGCGCTGGAAACTTGACTTGCAGATCGGAGGTTGGTACTGAAGCAATACGCCGCTGGAAACATGTCTTGCAGATCGGAGGTTGGTACTAAAGCAATACACCGCTGGCAACTTACCTTGCAGATCGGAGGTTGGTACTGAAGCAATACGCCGCTGGAAACTTGACTTGCAGATCGGAGGTTGGTACTGAAGCAATACGCCGCTGGAAACATGTCTTGCAGATCGGAGGTTGGTACTAAAGCAATACACCGCTGGCAACTTACCTTGCGGATCGGAGGTTGGTACTGAAGCAATACGCCGCTGGCAACATGTCTTGCAGATCGGAGGTTGGTACTGAAGCAACACGCCGCTGTCAACTTACCTTGCAGATTGCAGGTTGGTACTGAAGCAATACGCCGCTGGCAATATGTCTAGCAGATCAGAGGTTGGTACTGAAGCAATACGCCGCTGGCAACTTACATTGCGGATCGGAGGTTGGTACTGAAGCAATACGCCGCTGGCAACATGTCTTGCAGATCGGAGGTTGTTACAGAAGCAATACGCCGCTGGAAACTTGACTTGCAGATCGGAGGTTGGTACTGAAGCAATACCGCGCTGGAAACTTGACTTGCAGATCGGAGGTTGGTACTGAAGCAATACGCCGCTGGAAGCATGTCTTGCAGATCGGAGGTTGGTACTAAAGCAATACACCGCTGGCAACTTACCTTGCGGATCGGAGGTTGGTACTGAAGCAATACACCGCTGGCAACATGTCGTGCAGATCGGAGGTTGGTACTGAAGCAACACGCCGCTGGCAACTTACCTTGCAGATCGGAGGTTGGTACTGAAGCAATACGCCGCTGGCAACATGTCTTGCAGATCGGAGGTTGCTACTGAAGCAATACGCCACTGGAAACTTGACTTGCAGATCGGAGGTTGGTACTGAAGCAATACGCCGCTGGAAACATGTCTTGCAGATCGGAGGTTGGTACTAAAGCAATACACCGCTGGCAACTTACCTTGCGGATCGGAGGTTGGTACTGAAGCAATACGCCGCTGGCAACATGTCTTGCAGATCGGAGGTTGGTACTGAAGCAATACGCCGCTGGCAACATGTCTTGCAGATCGGAGGTTGTTACAGAAGCAATACGCCGCTGGAAACTTGACTTGCAGATCGCAGGTTGCTACTGAAGCAATACGCCGCTGGCAACATGTCTTGCAGATCGGAGGTTGGTACTGAAGCAATACGCCGCTGGCAGCTTACATTGCGGATCGGAGGTTGGTACTGAAGCAATACGCCGCTGGCAACATGTCTTGCAGATCGGAGGTTGTTACAGAAGCAATACGCCGCTGGAAACTTGACTTGCAGATCGGAGGTTGGTACTGAAGCAATACGCCGCTGGAAACATGTCTTGCAGATCGGAGGTTGGTACTAAAGCAATACACCGCTGGCAACTTACCTTGCAGATCGAAGGTTGGTACTGAAGCAATACGCCACTGGAAACTTGACTTGCAGATCGGAGGTTGGTACTGAAGCAATACGCCGCTGGAAACATGTCTTGCAGATCGGAGGTTGGTACTGAAGCAACACGCCGCTGGCAACTTACCTTGCAGATCGGAGGTTGGTACTGAAGCAATACGCCGCTGGCAACATGTCTTGCAGATCGGAGGTTGGTACTGTAGCAATACGCCGCTGGAAACTTGACTTGCAGATCGGAGGTTGGTACTGCAGCAATACGCCGCTGGAAACATGTCTTGCAGATCGGAGGTTGGTACTAAAGCAATACACCGCTGGCAACATACATTGCGTATCGGAGGTTGGTACTGAAGCAACACGCCGCTGTCAACTTACCTTGCAGATCGCAGGTTGGTACTGAAGCAATACGCCGCTGGCAACATGTCTAGCAGATCAGAGGTTGGTACTGAAGCAATACGCCGCTGGCAACTTACATTGCGGATCGGAGGTTGGTACTGAAGCAATTCGCCGCTGGAAACTTGACTTGCAGATCGGAGGTTGGTACTGAAGCAATACGGCGCTGGAAACTTGACTTGCAGATCGGAGGTTGGTACTGAAGCAATACGCCGCTGGAAACATGTCTTGCAGATCGGAGGTTGGTACTAAAGCAATACACCGCTGGCAACTTACCTTGCAGATCGGAGGTTGGTACTGAAGCAATACGCCACTGGAAACTTGACTTGCAGATCGGAGGTTGGTACTGAAGCAATACGCCGCTGGAAACATGTCTTGCAGATCGGAGGTTGGTACTGTAGCAATACGCCGCTGGAAACATGTCTTGCAGATCGGAGGTTGGTACTAAAGCAATACGCCGCTGGAAACTTGACTTGCAGATCGGAGGTTGGTACTGAAGCAATACGCCGCTGGAAACATGTCTTGCAGATCGGAGGTTGGTACTGTAGCAATACGCCGCTGGAAACATGTCTTGCAGATCGGAGGTTGGTACTAAAGCAATACACCGCTGGCAACTTACCTTGCAGATCGGAGGTTGGTACTGAAGCAATACGCCACTGGCAACATGTCTTGCAAATCGGAGGTTGGTACTGAAGCAACACGCCGCTGTCAACTTACCTTGCAGATTGCAGGTTGGTACTGAAGCAATACGCCGCTGGCAATATGTCTAGCAGATCAGAGGTTGGTACTGAAGCAATACGCCGCTGGCAACTTACATTGCGGATCGGAGGTTGGTACTGAAGCAATACGCCGCTGGCAACATGTCTTGCAGATCGGAGGTTGTTACAGAAGCAATACGCCGCTGGAAACTTGACTTGCAGATCGGAGGTTGGTACTGAAGCAATACGCCGCTGGAAACTTGACTTGCAGATCGGAGGTTGGTACTGAAGCAATACGCCGCTGGAAACATGTCTTGCAGATCGGAGGTTGGTACTAAAGCAATACACCGCTGGCAACTTACCTTGCGGATCGGAGGTTGGTACTGAAGCAATACGCCACTGGAAACTTGTCTTGCAGATCGGAGGTTGGTACTGAAGCAATACGCCGCTGGAAACATGTCTTGCAGATCGGAGGTTGGTACTAAAGCAATACACCGCTGGCAACTTACCTTGCGGATCGGAGGTTGGTACTGAAGCAATACACCGCTGGCAACATGTCGTGCAGATCGGAGGTTGGTACTGAAGCAACACGCCGCTGGCAACTTACCTTGCAGATCGGAGGTTGGTACTGAAGCAATACGCCGCTGGCAACATGTCTTGCAGATCGGAGGTTGGTACTGTAGCAATACGCCGCTGGAAACTTGACTTGCAGATCGGAGGTTGGTACTGAAGCAATACGCCGCTGGCAACTTACATTGCGGATCGGAGGTTGGTACTGAAGCAATACGCCGCTGGCAACATGTCTTGCAAATCGGAGGTTGTTACAGAAGCAATACGCCGCTGGAAACTTGACTTGCAGATCGGAGGTTGGTACTGAAGCAATACGCCGCTGGCAACATGTCTTGCAGATCGGAGGTTGGTACTGAAGCAATACGCCGCTGGCAACTTACATTGCGGATCGGATGTTGGTACTGAAGCAATACGCCGCTGGCAACATGTCTTGCAGATCGGAGGTTGTTACAGAAGCAATACGCCGCTGGAAACTTGACTTGCAGATCGGAGGTTGGTACTGAAGCAATACGCCGCTGGAAACATGTCTTGCAGATCGGAGGTTGGTACTGTAGCAATACGCCGCTGGAAACTTGACATGCAGATCGGAGGTTGGTACTGCAGCAATACGCCGCTGGAAACATGTCTTGCAGATCGGAGGTTGGTACTAAAGCAATACACCGCTGGCAACTTACATTGCGGATCGGAGGTTGGTACTGAAGCAACACGCCGCTGTCAACTTACCTTGCAGATCGCAGGTTGGTACTGAAGCAATACGCCGCTGGCAACATGTCTAGCAGATCAGAGGTTGGTACTGAAGCAATACGCCGCTGGCAACTTACATTGCGGATCGGAGGTTGGTACTGAAGCAATTCGCCGCTGGAAACTTGACTTGCAGATCGGAGGTTGGTACTGAAGCAATACGCCGCTGGAAACTTGACTTGCAGATCGGAGGTTGGTACTGAAGCAATACGCCGCTGGAAACATGTCTTGCAGATCGGAGGTTGGTACTAAAGCAATACACCGCTGGCAACTTACCTTGCAGATCGGAGGTTGGTACTGAAGCAATACGCCGCTGGAAACTTGACTTGCAGATCGGAGGTTGGTACTGAAGCAATACGCCGCTGGAAACATGTCTTGCAGATCGGAGGTTGGTACTAAAGCAATACACCGCTGGCAACTTACCTTGCAGATCGGAGGTTGGTACTGAAGCAATACGCCACTGGAAACTTGACTTGCAGATCGGAGATTGGTACTGAAGCAATACGCCGCTGGCAACATGTCTAGCAGATCAGAGGTTGGTACTGAAGCAATACGCCGCTGGCAACTTACATTGCGGATCGGAGGTTGGTACTGAAGCAATACGCCGCTGGCAACATGTCTTGCAGATCGGAGGTTGTTACAGAAGCAATACGCCGCTGGAAACTTGACTTGCAGATCGGAGGTTGGTACTAAAGCAATACGGCGCTGGAAACTTGACTTGCAGATCGGAGGTTGGTACTGAAGCAATACGCCGCTGGAAACATGTCTTGCAGATCGGAGGTTGGTACTGTAGCAATACGCCGCTGGAAACATGTCTTGCAGATCGGAGGTTGGTACTAAAGCAATACACCGCTGGCAACTTACCTTGCAGATCGGAGGTTGGTACTGAAGCAATACGCCACTGGAAACTTGACTTGCAGATCGGAGATTGGTACTGAAGCAATACGCCGCTGGCAACATGTCTTGCAGATCGGAGGTTGGTACTGTAGCAATACGCCGCTGGAAACTTGACTTGCAGATCGGAGGTTGGTACTGCAGCAATACGCCGCTGGAAACATGTCTTGCAGATCGGAGGTTGGTACTAAAGCAATACACCGCTGGCAACTTACATTGCGGATCGGAGGTTGGTACTGACGCAATACACCGCTGGCAACATGTCTTGCAAATCGGAGGTTGGTACTGAAGCAACACGCCGCTGGCAACATGGCTTGCAGATCGGAGGTTGGTACTAAAGCAATACGCCGCTGGAAACTTGACTTGCAGATCGGAGGTTGGTACTAAAGCAATACGGCGCTGGAAACTTGACTTGCAGATCGGAGGTTGGTACTGAAGCAATACGCCGCTGGAAACATGTCTTGCAGATCGGAGGTTGGTACTGTAGCAATACGCCGCTGGAAACATGTCTTGCAGATCGGAGGTTGGTACTAAAGCAATACACCGCTGGCAACTTACCTTGCAGATCGGAGGTTGGTACTAAAGCAATACACCGCTGGCAACTTGCCTTGCAGATCGGAGGTTGGTACTAAAGCCATACGCCGCTGGCAACATACCTTGCGGATCGGAGGTTGGTACTGAAGCAATACGCCGCTGGCAACATGTCTTGCGGATCGGAGGTTGGTACTGAAGCAATACGCCGCTGGCAACATGTCGTGCGGATCGGAGGTTGGTACTGAAGCAACACGCCGCTGGCAACTTGCCTTGCAGATCGGAGGTTGGTACTAAAGCAATACACCGCTGGCAACTTAACTTGCGGATCGGAAGTTGGTACTGAAGCAATACGCCGCTGGCAACTTACCTTGCAGATCGGAGGTTGGTACTAAAGCAATAGACCGCTGGCAACTTACCTTGCGGATCAGAGGTTGGTACTGAAGTAATACGCGGCTGGCAACTTGCCTTGCAGATCGGAGGTTGGTACTAAAGCCATACGCCGCTGGCAACTTACCTTGCGGATCGGGGGATGGTACTGAAGCAATACGACGCTGGCAACATGTCTTGCGGATCGGAGGTTGGTACTGAAGCAATACGCCGCTGGCAACATGTCTTGCGGATCGGAGGTTGGTAATGAAGCAACACGCCGCTGGCAACTTACCTTGCAGATCGGAGGTTGGTACTAAAGCAATAGACCGCTGGCAACTTACCTTGCGGATCAGAGGTTGGTACTGAAGTAATACGCGGCTGGCAACATGTCTTGCACTTCGGAGGTTGGTACTAAAGCTATAGGCCGCTGGCAACATGTCTTGCAGATCGGAGGTTGGTACTGAAGCAACACGCCGCTGGCAACTTGCCTTGCAGATCGGAGGTTGGTACTAAAGCAATACACCGCTGGCAACATGTCTTGCAGATCGGAGGTTGGTACTAAAGCTATAGGCCGCTGGAAACATGTCTTGCAGATCGGAGATTGGTACTGAAGCAATACACCGCTGGCAACTTGCCTTGCAGATCGGAGGTTGGTACTAAAGCCATACGCCGCTGGCAACTTGCCTTGCAGATCGGAGATTGGTACTGAACCAATACGCCGCTGGCAACATGTCTTGCAGATCGGAGGTTGGTACTGAAGCAACACGCCGCTGGCAACTTACCTTGCAGATCGGAGGTTGGTACTAAAGCAATAGACCGCTGGCAACTTACCTTGCGGATCAGAGGTTGGTACTGAAGTAATACGCGGCTGGCAACATGTCTTGCAGTTCGGAGGTTGGTACTAAAGCTATAGGCCGCTTGCAACATGTCTTGCAGATCGGAGGTTGGTACTGAAGCAATACGCCGCTGGCAACATGTCGTGCGGATCGGAGGTTGGTACTGAAGCAACACGCCGCTGGCAACTTGCCTTGCAGATCGGAGGTTGGTACTAAAGCAATACACCGCTGGCAACTTAACTTGCGGATCGGAAGTTGGTACTGAAGCAATACGCCGCTGGCAACATGTCTTGCAGATCGGAGGTTGGTACTAAAGCTATAGGCCGCTGGAAACATGTCTTGCAGATCGGAAATTGGTACTGAAGCAATACACCGCTGGCAACTTGCCTTGCAGATCGGAGGTTGGTACTAAAGCCATACGCCGCTGGCAACATACCTTGCGGATCGGAGGTTGGTACTGAAGCAATACGCCGCTGGCAACATGTCTTGCGGATCGGAGGTTGGTACTGAAGCAACACGCCGCTGGCAACTTGGCTTGTATATCGGAGGTTGGTACTAAAGCTATAGGCCGCTGGAAACTTGACTTGCAGATCGGAGGTTGGTACTAAAGCAATACACCGCTGGCAACTTACCTTGCGGATCGGAAGTTGGTACTGAAGCAATACGCCGCTGGCAACATGTCTTGCAGATCGGAGGTTGGTACTAAAGCTATAGGCCGCTGAAAACATGTCTTGTAGATCGGAGATTGGTACTGAAGCAATACACCGCTGGCAACTTGTCTTGCAGATCGGAGGTTGGTACTAAAGCAATACGCCGCTGGCAACTTGCCTTGCAGATCGGAGATTGATACTGAAGCAATACACCGCTGGCAACATGGCTTGCAGATCGGAGGTTGGTACTAAAGCAATACACCGCTGGCAACTTACCTTGCAGATCGGAGGTTGGTACTAAAGCAATACACCGCTGGCAACTTGCCTTGCAGATCGGAGGTTGGTACTAAAGCCATACGCCGCTGGCAACATACCTTGCGGATCGGAGGTTGGTACTGAAGCAATACGCCGCTGGCAACATGTCTTGCGGATCGGAGGTTGGTACTGAAGCAATACGCCGCTGGCAACATGTCTTGCGGATCGGAGGTTGGTACTGAAGCAATACGCCGCTGGCAACTTGTCTTGCAGATCGGAGGTTGGTACTAAAGCAATACACCGCTGGCAACTTAACTTGCGGATCGGAGGTTGGTACTGAAGCAATACGCCGCTGGCAACTTACCTTGCAGATCGGAGGTTGGTACTAAAGCAATAGACCGCTGGCAACTTACCTTGCGGATCAGAGGTTGGTACTGAAGTAATACGCGGCTGGCAACTTGCCTTGCAGATCGGAGGTTGGTACTAAAGCCATACGCCGCTGGCAACTTACCTTGCGGATCGGGGGATGGTACTGAAGCAATACGACGCTGGCAACCTGTCTTGCGGATCGGAGGTTGGTACTGAAGCAACACGCCGCTGGCAACATGTCTTGCAGATCGGAGGTTGGTACTAAAGCTATACGCCGCTGGCAACTTACCTTGCGGATCGGAGGTTGGTACTGAAGCAATACGCCGCTGGCAACATGTCTTGCGGATCGGAGGTTGGTACTGAAGCAACACGCCGCTGGCAACTTGGCTTGCATATCGGAGGTTGGTACTAAAGCAATAGACCGCTGGCAACTTACCTTGCGGATCAGAGGTTGGTACTGAAGTAATACGCGGCTGGCAACATGTCTTGCAGTTCGGAGGTTGGTACTAAAGCTATAGGCCGCTGGCAACATGTCTTGCAGATCGGAGGTTGGTACTGAAGCAACACGCCGCTGGCAACTTGCCTTGCAGATCGGAGGTTGGTACTAAAGCAATACACCGCTGGCAACTTAACTTGCGGATCGGAAGTTGGTACTGAAGCAATACGCCGCTGGCAACATGTCTTGCAGATCGGAGGTTGGTACTAAAGCTATAGGCCGCTGGAAACATGTCTTGCAGATCGGAAATTGGTACTGAAGCAATACACCGCTGGCAACTTGCCTTGCAGAACGGAGGTTGGTACTAAAGCCATACGCCGCTGGCAACTTACCTTGCAGATCGGAGGTTGGTACTAAAGCAATACACCGCTGGCAACTTGCCTTGCAGATCGGAGGTTGGTACTAAAGCCATACGCCGCTGGCAACATACCTTGCGGATCGGAGGTTGGTACTGAAGCAATACGCCGCTGGCAACATGTCTTGCGGATCGGAGGTTGGTACTGAAGCAATACGCCGCTGGCAACATGTCGTGCGGATCGGAGGTTGGTACTGAAGCAACACGCCGCTGGCAACTTGCCTTGCAGATCGGAGGTTGGTACTAAAGCAATACACCGCTGGCAACTTAACTTGCGGATCGGAAGTTGGTACTGAAGCAATACGCCGCTGGCAACTTAACTTGCAGATCGGAGGTTGGTACTAAAGCTATAGGCCACTGGAAACTTGACTTGCAGATCGGAGGTTGGTACTAAAGCAATACATCGCTGGCAACTTACATTGCAGATCGGAGGTTGGTACTAAAGCAATACACCGCTGGCAACTTACCTTGCGGATCGGAGGTTGGTACTGAAGCAATACGCCGCTGGCAACATGTGTTGCAGATCGGAGGTTGGTACTAAAGCAGTACACCGCCGGCAACTTACCTTGCGCATCGGAGGTTGGTACTGAAGCAACACGCCGCTGGCAACTTGCCTTGCAGATCGGAGGTTGGTACTAAAGCAATACACCGCTGGAAACATGTCTTGCAGATCGGAGGTTGGTACTGAAGCAATACGCCGCTGGAAACATGTCTTGCAGATCAGAGGTTGGTACTAAAGCAGTACACCGCCGGCAACTTACCTTGCGCATCGGAGGTTGGTACTGAAGCAATACGCCGCTGGCAACATGTCTTGCAGATCGGAGGTTGGTACTAAAGCTATAGGCCGCTGGAAACTTGGCTTGCAGATCGGAGATTGGTACTGAAGCAATACACCGCTGGCAACTTGCCTTGCAGATCGGAGGTGGGTACTAAAGCCATACGCCGCTGGAAACTTGACCTGCAGATCGGAGGTTGGTACTGAAGCAATACGCCGCTGGCAACATGTCTTGCAGATCGGAGGTTGGTACTGAAGCAATACACCGCTGGCAACATGGCTTGCAGATCGGAGGTTGGTACTAAAGCAATACACCGCTGGCAACTTACCTTGCGGATCGGAGGTTGGTACTGAAGCAATACGCCGCTGGCAACATATCTTGCGGATCGGAGGTTGGTACTGAAGCAATACGCCGCTGGCAACATGGCTTGCAGATCGGAGGTTGGTACTAAAGCCATACGCCGCTGGCAACTTGCCTTGCAGATCGGAGATTGGTACTGAAGCAATACACCGCTGGCAACATGGCTTGCAGATCGGAGGTTGGTACTAAAGCAATACACCGCTGGCAACTTACCTTGCGGATCGGAGGTTGGTACTGAAGCAATACGCCGCTGGCAACATATCTTGCAGATCGGAGGTTGGTACTGAAGCAACACGCCGCTGGCAACATGGCTTGCAGATCGGTGGTTGGTACTAAAGCCATACGCCGCTGGCAACTTACCTTGCAGATCGGAGGTTGGTACTAAAGCAATACACCGCTGGCAACTTAACTTGCGGATCGGAAGTTGGTACTGAAGCAATACGCCGCTGGCAACATGTCTTGCAGATCGGAGGTTGGTACTAAAGCTATAGGCCGCTGGAAACATGTCTTGCAGATCGGAGATTGGTACTGAAGCAATACACCGCTGGCAACTTGCCTTGCAGATCGGAGGTGGGTACTAAAGCCATACGCCGCTGGAAACTTGACCTGCAGATCGGAGGTTGGTACTGAACCAATACGCCGCTGGCAACTTACCTTGCGGATCGGAGGTTGGTACTGAAGCAACACGCCGCTGGCAACTTACCTTGCAGATCGGAGGTTGGTACTAAAGCTATAGGCCGCTGGCAACATGTCTTGCAGATCGGAGGTTGGTACTGAAGCAATACGCCGCTGGCAACATGTCGTGCGGATCGGAGGTTGGTACTGAAGCAACACGCCGCTGGCAACTTGCCTTGCAGATCGGAGGTTGGTACTAAAGCAATACACCGCTGGCAACTTAACTTGCGGATCGGAAGTTGGTACTGAAGCAATACGCCGCTGGCAACATGTCTTGCAGATCGGAGGTTGGTACTAAAGCTATAGGCCGCAGGAAACTTGACTTGCAGATCGGAGGTTGGTACTAAAGCAATACACCGCTGGCAACTTACCTTGCGGATCGGAGGTTGGTACTGAAGCAATACGCCGCTGGCAACATGTCTTGCAGATCGGAGGTTGGTACTAAAGCTATAGGCCGCTGAAAACATGTCTTGTAGATAGGAGATTGGTACTGAAGCAATACACCGCTGGCAACTTGCCTTGCAGAACGGAGGTTGGTACTAAAGCCATACGCCGCTGGCAACTTGCCTTGCAGATCGGAGATTGATACTGAAGCAATACACCGCTGGCAACATGGCTTGCAGATCGGAGGTTGGTACTAAAGCAATACACCGCTGGCAACTTACCTTGCAGATCGGAGGTTGGTACTAAAGCAATACACCGCTGGCAACTTGCCTTGCAGATCGGAGGTTGGTACTAAAGCCATACGCCGCTGGCAACATACCTTGCGGATCGGAGGTTGGTACTGAAGCAATACGCCGCTGGCAACATGTCTTGCGGATCGGAGGTTGGTACTGAAGCAATACGCCGCTGGCAACATGTCGTGCGGATCGGAGGTTGGTACTGAAGCAACACGCCGCTGGCAACTTGCCTTGCAGATCGGAGGTTGGTACTAAAGCCATACGCCGCTGGCAACTTACCTTGCGGATCGGGGGATGGTACTGAAGCAATACGACGCTGGCAACCTGTCTTGCGGATCGGAGGTTGGTACTGAAGCAACACGCCGCTGGCAACATGTCTTGCAGATCGGAGGTTGGTACTGAAGCAACACGCCGCTGGCAACTTGGCTTGCATATCGGAGGTTGGTACTAAAGCAATAGACCGCTGGCAACTTACCTTGCGGATCAGAGGTTGGTACTGAAGTAATACGCGGCTGGCAACATGTCTTGCAGTTCGGAGGTTGGTACTAAAGCTATAGGCCGCTGGCAACATGTCTTGCAGATCGGAGGTTGGTACTGAAGCAACACGCCGCTGGCAACATGTCTTGCGGATCGGAGGTTGGTAATGAAGCAACACGCCGCTGGCAACTTACCTTGCAGATCGGAGGTTGGTACTAAAGCAATAGACCGCTGGCAACTTACCTTGCGGATCGGGGGATGGTACTGAAGCAATACGACGCTGGCAACCTGTCTTGCGGATCGGAGGTTGGTACTGAAGCAATAGACCGCTGGCAACTTACCTTGCGGATCAGAGGTTGGTACTGAAGTAATACGCGGCTGGCAACATGTCTTGCAGTTCGGAGGTTGGTACTAAAGCTATAGGCCGCTGGCAACATGTCTTGCAGATCGGAGGTTGGTACTGAAGCAACACGCCGCTGGCAACATGTCTTGCGGATCGGAGGTTGGTAATGAAGCAACACGCCGCTGGCAACTTACCTTGCAGATCGGAGGTTGGTACTAAAGCCATACGCCGCTGGCAACTTACCTTGCGGATCGGGGGATGGTACTGAAGCAATACGACGCTGGCAACCTGTCTTGCGGATCGGAGGTTGGTACTGAAGCAACACGCCGCTGGCAACATGTCTTGCGGATCGGAGGTTGGTACTGAAGCAACACGCCGCTGGCAACTTGCCTTGCAGATCGGAGGTTGGTACTAAAGCAATACACCGCTGGCAACTTAACTTGCGGATCGGAAGTTGGTACTGAAGCAATACGCCGCTGGCAACATGTCTTGCAGATCGGAGGTTGGTACTAAAGCTATAGGCCGCTGGAAACATGTCTTGCAGATCGGAAATTGGTACTGAAGCAATACACCGCTGGCAACTTGCCTTGCAGAACGGAGGTTGGTACTAAAGCCATACGCCGCTGGCAACTTGCCTTGCAGATCGGAGATTGATACTGAAGCAATACACCGCTGGCAACATGGCTTGCAGATCGGAGGTTGGTACTAAAGCAATACACCGCTGGCAACTTACCTTGCAGATCGGAGGTTGGTACTAAAGCAATACACCGCTGGCAACTTGCCTTGCAGATCGGAGGTTGGTACTAAAGCCATACGCCGCTGGCAACATACCTTGCGGATCGGAGGTTGGTACTGAAGCAATACGCCGCTGGCAACATGTCTTGCGGATCGGAGGTTGGTACTGAAGCAATACGCCGCTGGCAACATGTCGTGCGGATCGGAGGTTGGTACTGAAGCAACACGCCGCTGGCAACTTGCCTTGCAGATCGGAGGTTGGTACTAAAGCAATACACCGCTGGCAACTTAACTTGCGGATCGGAAGTTGGTACTGAAGCAATACGCCGCTGGCAACTTAACTTGCAGATCGGAGGTTGGTACTAAAGCTATAGGCCACTGGAAACTTGACTTGCAGATCGGAGGTTGGTACTAAAGCAATACATCGCTGGCAACTTACATTGCAGATCGGAGGTTGGTACTAAAGCAATACACCGCTGGCAACTTACCTTGCGGATCGGAGGTTGGTACTGAAGCAATACGCCGCTGGCAACATGTGTTGCAGATCGGAGGTTGGTACTAAAGCAGTACACCGCCGGCAACTTACCTTGCGCATCGGAGGTTGGTACTGAAGCAACACGCCGCTGGCAACTTGCCTTGCAGATCGGAGGTTGGTACTAAAGCAATACACCGCTGGCAACTTGACTTGCAGATCGGAGGTTGGTACTGAAGCAATACGCCGCTGGAAACATGTCTTGCAGATCAGAGGTTGGTACTAAAGCAGTACACCGCCGGCAACTTACCTTGCGCATCGGAGGTTGGTACTGAAGCAATACGCCGCTGGCAACATGTCTTGCAGATCGGAGGTTGGTACTAAAGCTATAGGCCGCTGGAAACTTGGCTTGCAGATCGGAGATTGGTACTGAAGCAATACACCGCTGGCAACTTGCCTTGCAGATCGGAGGTGGGTACTAAAGCCATACGCCGCTGGAAACTTGACCTGCAGATCGGAGGTTGGTACTGAACCAATACGCCGCTGGCAACATGTCTTGCAGATCGGAGGTTGGTACTGAAGCAATACACCGCTGGCAACATGTCTTGCAGATCGGAGGTTGGTACTAAAGCAATACACCGCTGGCAACTTACCTTGCGGATCGGAGGTTGGTACTGAAGCAATACGCCGCTGGCAACATATCTTGCGGATCGGAGGTTGGTACTGAAGCAACACGCCGCTGGCAACATGGCTTGCAGATCGGAGGTTGGTACTAAAGCAATACGCCGCTGGCAACTTGCCTTGCAGATCGGAGGTTGGTACTGAAGCAATACACCGCTGGCAACATGGCTTGCAGATCGGAGGTTGGTACTAAAGCAATACACCGCTGGCAACTTACCTTGCGGATCGGAGGTTGGTACTGAAGCAATACGCCGCTGGCAACATATCTTGCGGATCGGAGGTTGGTACTGAAGCAACACGCCGCTGGCAACATGGCTTGCAGATCGGTGGTTGGTACTAAAGCCATACGCCGCTGGCAACTTACCTTGCAGATCGGAGGTTGGTACTAAAGCAATACACCGCTGGCAACTTAACTTGCGGATCGGAAGTTGGTACTGAAGCAATACGCCGCTGGCAACATGTCTTGCAGATCGGAGGTTGGTACTAAAGCTATAGGCCGCTGGAAACATGTCTTGCAGATCGGAGATTGGTACTGAAGCAATACACCGCTGGCAACTTGCCTTGCAGATCGGAGGTGGGTACTAAAGCCATACGCCGCTGGAAACTTGACCTGCAGATCGGAGGTTGGTACTGAACCAATACGCCGCTGGCAACTTACCTTGCGGATCGGAGGTTGGTACTGAAGCAACACGCCGCTGAAAACTTACCTTGCAGATCGGAGGTTGGTACTAAAGCTATAGGCCGCTGGCAACATGTCTTGCAGATCGGAGGTTGGTACTGAAGCAATACGCCGCTGGCAACATGTCGTGCGGATCGGAGGTTGGTACTGAAGCAACACGCCGCTGGCAACTTGCCTTGCAGATCGGAGGTTGGTACTAAAGCAATACACCGCTGGCAACTTAACTTGCGGATCGGAAGTTGGTACTGAAGCAATACGCCGCTGGCAACATGTCTTGCAGATCGGAGGTTGGTACTAAAGCTATAGGCCGCTGGAAACATGTCTTGCAGATCGGAAATTGGTACTGAAGCAATACACCGCTGGCAACTTGCCTTGCAGATCGGAGGTTGGTACTAAAGCCATACGCCGCTGGCAACATACCTTGCGGATCGGAGGTTGGTACTGAAGCAATACGCCGCTGGCAACATGTCTTGCGGATCGGAGGTTGGTACTGAAGCAACACGCCGCTGGCAACTTGGCTTGTATATCGGAGGTTGGTACTAAAGCTATAGGCCGCAGGAAACTTGACTTGCAGATCGGAGGTTGGTACTAAAGCAATACACCGCTGGCAACTTACCTTGCGGATCGGAAGTTGGTACTGAAGCAATACGCCGCTGGCAACATGTCTTGCAGATCGGAGGTTGGTACTAAAGCTATAGGCCGCTGAAAACATGTCTTGTAGATAGGAGATTGGTACTGAAGCAATACACCGCTGGCAACTTGCCTTGCAGAACGGAGGTTGGTACTAAAGCCATACGCCGCTGGCAACTTGCCTTGCAGATCGGAGATTGATACTGAAGCAATACACCGCTGGCAACATGGCTTGCAGATCGGAGGTTGGTACTAAAGCAATACACCGCTGGCAACTTACCTTGCAGATCGGAGGTTGGTACTAAAGCAATACGCCGCTGGCAACTTGCCTTGCAGATCGGAGGTTGGTACTAAAGCCATACGCCGCTGGCAACATACCTTGCGGATCGGAGGTTGGTACTGAAGCAATACGCCGCTGGCAACATGTCTTGCGGATCGGAGGTTGGTACTGAAGCAATACGCCGCTGGCAACATGTCGTGCGGATCGGAGGTTGGTACTGAAGCAACACGCCGCTGGCAACTTGCCTTGCAGATCGGAGGTTGGTACTAAAGCCATACGCCGCTGGCAACTTACCTTGCGGATCGGGGGATGGTACTGAAGCAATACGACGCTGGCAACCTGTCTTGCGGATCGGAGGTTGGTACTGAAGCAACACGCCGCTGGCAACATGTCTTGCAGATCGGAGGTTGGTACTGAAGCAACACGCCGCTGGCAACTTGGCTTGCAGATCGGAGGTTGGTACTAAAGCTATAGACCGCTGGCAACTTACCTTGCGGATCAGAGGTTGGTACTGAAGTAATACGCGGCTGGCAACATGTCTTGCAGATCGGAGGTTGGTACTAAAGCTATAGGCCGCTGGCAACATGTCTTGCAGATCGGAGGTTGGTACTGAAGCAACACGCCGCTGGCAACATGTCTTGCGGATCGGAGGTTGGTACTGAAGCAACACGCCGCTGGCAACTTACCTTGCAGATCGGAGGTTGGTACTAAAGCAATAGACCGCTGGCAACTTACCTTGCGGATCAGAGGTTGGTACTGAAGTAATACGCGGCTGGCAACATGTCTTGCAGTTCGGAGGTTGGTACTAAAGCTATAGGCCGCTGGCAACATGTCTTGCAGATCGGAGGTTGGTACTGAAGCAACACGCCGCTGGCAACTTGCCTTGCAGATCGGAGGTTGGTACTAAAGCAATACACCGCTGGCAACTTAACTTGCGGATCGGAAGTTGGTACTGAAGCAATACGCCGCTGGCAACATGTCTTGCAGATCGGAGGTTGGTACTAAAGCTATAGGCCGCTGGAAACATGTCTTGCAGATCGGAAATTGGTACTGAAGCAATACACCGCTGGCAACTTGCCTTGCAGATCGGAGGTTGGTACTAAAGCCATACGCCGCTGGCAACATACCTTGCGGATCGGAGGTTGGTACTGAAGCAATACGCCGCTGGCAACATGTCTTGCGGATCGGAGGTTGGTACTGAAGCAACACGCCGCTGGCAACTTGGCTTGTATATCGGAGGTTGGTACTAAAGCTATAGGCCGCTGGAAACTTGACTTGCAGATCGGAGGTTGGTACTAAAGCAATACACCGCTGGCAACATGTCTTGCAGATCGGAGGTTGGTACTAAAGCTATAGGCCGCTGAAAACATGTCTTGTAGATCGGAGATTGGTACTGAAGCAATACACCGCTGGCAACTTGCCTTGCAGAACGGAGGTTGGTACTAAAGCCATACGCCGCTGGCAACTTGCCTTGCAGATCGGAGATTGATACTGAAGCAATACACCGCTGGCAACATGGCTTGCAGATCGGAGGTTGGTACTAAAGCAATACACCGCTGGCAACTTACCTTGCAGATCGGAGGTTGGTACTAAAGCAATACACCGCTGGCAACTTGCCTTGCAGATCGGAGGTTGGTACTAAAGCCATACGCCGCTGGCAACATACCTTGCGGATCGGAGGTTGGTACTGAAGCAATACGCCGCTGGCAACATGTCGTGCGGATCGGAGGTTGGTACTGAAGCAACACGCCGCTGGCAACTTGCCTTGCAGATCGGAGGTTGGTACTAAAGCAATACACCGCTGGCAACTTACCTTGCGGATCGGAGGTTGGTACTGAAGCAATACGCCGCTGGCAACATGTCTTGCGGATCGGAGGTTGGTACTGAAGCAACACGCCGCTGGCAACTTGGCTTGCATATCGGAGGTTGGTACTAAAGCTATAGGCCGCTGGAAACTTGACTTGCAGATCGGAGGTTGGTACTAAAGCAATACACCGCTGGCAACTTACCTTGCGGATCGGAAGTTGGTACTGAAGCAATACGCCGCTGGCAACATGTCTTGCAGATCGGAGGTTGGTACTAAAGCTATAGGCCGCTGGAAACATGTCTTGCAGATCGGAGATTGGTACTGAAGCAATACACCGCTGGCAACTTGCCTTGCAGATCGGAGGTTGGTACTAAAGCCATACGCCGCTGGCAACTTGCCTTGCAGATCGGAGATTGGTACTGAAGCAATACACCGCTGGCAACATGGCTTGCAGATCGGAGGTTGGTACTAAAGCAATACACCGCTGGCAACTTACCTTGCAGATCGGAGGTTGGTACTAAAGCAATACACCGCTGGCAACTTACCTTGCGGATCGGAGGTTGGTACTGAAGCAATACGCCGCTGGCAACATGTCTTGCAGATCGGAGGTTGGTACTGAAGCAATACGCCGCTGGAAACATGTCTTGCAGATCGGAGGTTGATACTAAAGCAATACGCCGCTGGTAACTTACCTTGCGGATCGGAGGTTGGTACTGAAGCAATACGCCGCTGGAAACATGTCTTGCAGATCAGAGGTTGGTACTAAAGCAGTACACCGCCGGCAACTTACCTTGCGCATCGGAGGTTGGTACTGAAGCAACACGCCGCTGGCAACTTGCCTTGCAGATCGGAGGTTGGTACTAAAGCAATACACCGCTGGCAACTTAACTTGCAGATCGGAGGTTGGTACTAAAGCTATAGGCCACTGGAAACTTGACTTGCAGATCGGAGGTTGGTACTAAAGCAATACATCGCTGGCAACTTACATTGCAGATCGGAGGTTGGTACTAAAGCAATACACCGCTGGCAACTTACCTTGCGGATCGGAGGTTGGTACTGAAGCAATACGCCGCTGGCAACATGTGTTGCAGATCGGAGGTTGGTACTAAAGCTATAGGCCGCTGGAAACATGTCTTGCAGATCGGAAATTGGTACTGAAGCAATACACCGCTGGCAACTTGCCTTGCAGATCGGAGGTTGGTACTAAAGCCATACGCCGCTGGCAACATACCTTGCGGATCGGAGGTTGGTACTGAAGCAATACGCCGCTGGCAACATGTCTTGCGGATCGGAGGTTGGTACTGAAGCAACACGCCGCTGGCAACTTGGCTTGTATATCGGAGGTTGGTACTAAAGCTATAGGCCGCTGGAAACTTGACTTGCAGATCGGAGGTTGGTACTAAAGCAATACACCGCTGGCAACTTACCTTGCGGATCGGAAGTTGGTACTGAAGCAATACGCCGCTGGCAACATGTCTTGCAGATCGGAGGTTGGTACTAAAGCTATAGGCCGCTGAAAACATGTCTTGTAGATCGGAGATTGGTACTGAAGCAATACACCGCTGGCAACTTGCCTTGCAGAACGGAGGTTGGTACTAAAGCCATACGCCGCTGGCAACTTGCCTTGCAGATCGGAGATTGATACTGAAGCAATACACCGCTGGCAACATGGCTTGCAGATCGGAGGTTGGTACTAAAGCAATACACCGCTGGCAACTTACCTTGCAGATCGGAGGTTGGTACTAAAGCAATACACCGCTGGCAACTTGCCTTGCAGATCGGAGGTTGGTACTAAAGCCATACGCCGCTGGCAACATACCTTGCGGATCGGAGGTTGGTACTGAAGCAATACGCCGCTGGCAACATGTCTTGCGGATCGGAGGTTGGTACTGAAGCAATACGCCGCTGGCAACATGTCGTGCGGATCGGAGGTTGGTACTGAAGCAACACGCCGCTGGCAACTTGTCTTGCAGATCGGAGGTTGGTACTAAAGCAATACACCGCTGGCAACTTAACTTGCGGATCGGAAGTTGGTACTGAAGCAATACGCCGCTGGCAACTTACCTTGCAGATCGGAGGTTGGTACTAAAGCAATAGACCGCTGGCAACTTACCTTGCGGATCAGAGGTTGGTACTGAAGTAATACGCGGCTGGCAACTTGCCTTGCAGATCGGAGGTTGGTACTAAAGCCATACGCCGCTGGCAACTTACCTTGCGGATCGGGGGATGGTACTGAAGTAATACGACGCTGGCAACCTGTCTTGCGGATCGGAGGTTGGTACTGAAGCAACACGCCGCTGGCAACTTGGCTTGCATATCGGAGGTTGGTACTAAAGCAATAGACCGCTGGCAACTTACCTTGCGGATCAGAGGTTGGTACTGAAGTAATACGCGGCTGGCAACATGTCTTGCAGTTCGGAGGTTGGTACTAAAGCTATAGGCCGCTGGCAACATGTCTTGCAGATCGGAGGTTGGTACTGAAGCAACACGCCGCTGGCAACATGTCTTGCGGATCGGAGGTTGGTAATGAAGCAACACGCCGCTGGCAACTTACCTTGCAGATCGGAGGTTGGTACTAAAGCAATAGACCGCTGGCAACTTACCTTGCGGATCAGAGGTTGGTACTGAAGTAATACGCGGCTGGCAACATGTCTTGCAGTTCGGAGGTTGGTACTAAAGCTATAGGCCGCTGGCAACATGTCTTGCAGATCGGAGGTTGGTACTGAAGCAACACGCCGCTGGCAACTTGCCTTGCAGATCGGAGGTTGGTACTAAAGCAATACACCGCTGGCAACTTAACTTGCGGATCGGAGGTTGGTACTGAAGCAATACGCCGCTGGCAACATGTCTTGCAGATCGGAGGTTGGTACTAAAGCTATAGGCCGCTGGAAACATGTCTTGCAGATCGGATTTTGGTACTGAAGCAATACTCCGCTGGCAACTTGCCTTGCAGATCGGAGGTTGGTACTAAAGCCATACGCCGCTGGCAACATACCTTGCAGATCGGAGGTTGGTACTAAAGCAATACGCCGCTGGCAACATGTCTTGCGGATCGGAGGTTGGTACTGAAGCAACACGCCGCTGGCAACTTGGCTTGTATATCGGAGGTTGGTACTAAAGCTATAGGCCGCTGGAAACTTGACTTGCAGATCGGAGGTTGGTACTAAAGCAATACACCGCTGGCAACTTACCTTGCGGATCGGAAGTTGGTACTGAAGCAATACGCCGCTGGCAACATGTCTTGCAGATCGGAGGTTGGTACTAAAGCTATAGGCCGCTGAAAACATGTCTTGTAGATCGGAGATTGGTACTGAAGCAATACACCGCTGGCAACTTGCCTTGCAGAACGGAGGTTGGTACTAAAGCCATACGCCGCTGGCAACTTGCCTTGCAGATCGGAGATTGATACTGAAGCAATACACCGCTGGCAACATGGCTTGCAGATCGGAGGTTGGTACTAAAGCAATACACCGCTGGCAACTTACCTTGCAGATCGGAGGTTGGTACTAAAGCAATACACCGCTGGCAACTTGCCTTGCAGATCGGAGGTTGGTACTAAAGCCATACGCCGCTGGCAACATACCTTGCGGATCGGAGGTTGGTACTGAAGCAATACGCCGCTGGCAACATGTCGTGCGGATCGGAGGTTGGTACTGAAGCAACACGCCGCTGGCAACTTGCCTTGCAGATCGGAGGTTGGTACTAAAGCAATACACCGCTGGCAACTTAACTTGCGGATCGGAAGTTGGTACTGAAGCAATACGCCGCTGGCAACATGTCTTGCAGATCGGAGGTTGGTACTGAAGCAATACGCCGCTGGCAACATGTCGTGCGGATCGGAGGTTGGTACTGAAGCAACACGCCGCTGGCAACTTGTCTTGCAGATCGGAGGTTGGTACTAAAGCAATACACCGCTGGCAACTTAACTTGCGGATCGGAAGTTGGTACTGAAGCAATACGCCGCTGGCAACTTACCTTGCAGATCGGAGGTTGGTACTAAAGCAATAGACCGCTGGCAACTTACCTTGCGGATCAGAGGTTGGTACTGAAGTAATACGCGGCTGGCAACTTGCCTTGCAGATCGGAGGTTGGTACTAAAGCCATACGCCGCTGGCAACTTACCTTGCGGATCGGGGGATGGTACTGAAGCAATACGACGCTGGCAACCTGTCTTGCGGATCGGAGGTTGGTACTGAAGCAACACGCCGCTGGCAACATGTCTTGCAGATCGGAGGTTGGTAGTAAAGCTATACGCCGCTGGCAACTTACCTTGCGGATCGGAGGTTGGTACTGAAGCAATACGCCGCTGGCAACATGTCTTGCGGATCGGAGGTTGGTACTGAAGCAACACGCCGCTGGCAACTTGGCTTGCATATCGGAGGTTGGTACTAAAGCAATAGACCGCTGGCAACTTACCTTGCGGATCAGAGGTTGGTACTGAAGTAATACGCGGCTGGCAACATGTCTTGCAGTTCGGAGGTTGGTACTAAAGCTATAGGCCGCTGGCAACATGTCTTGCAGATCGGAGGTTGGTACTGAAGCAACACGCCGCTGGCAACTTGCCTTGCAGATCGGAGGTTGGTACTAAAGCAATACACCGCTGGCAACTTAACTTGCGGATCGGAAGTTGGTACTGAAGCAATACGCCGCTGGCAACATGGCTTGCAGATCGGAGGTTGGTACTAAAGCAATACACCGTTGGCAACTTACCTTGCAGATCGGAGGTTGGTACTAAAGCAATACACCGCTGGCAACTTGCCTTGCAGATCGGAGGTTGGTACTAAAGCCATACGCCGCTGGCAACTTGACTTGCAGATCGGAGGTTGGTACTGAAGCAATACGCCGCTGGAAACATGTCTTGCAGATCAGAGGTTGGTACTAAAGCAGTACACCGCCGGCAACTTACCTTGCGCATCGGAGGTTGGTACTGAAGCAATACGCCGCTGGCAACATGTCTTGCAGATCGGAGGTTGGTACTAAAGCTATAGGCCGCTGGAAACTTGGCTTGCAGATCGGAGATTGGTACTGAAGCAATACACCGCTGGCAACATGTCTTGCGGATCGGAGGTTGGTACTGAAGCAATACGCCGCTGGCAACATGTCGTGCGGATCGGAGGTTGGTACTGAAGCAACACGCCGCTGGCAACTTGCCTTGCAGATCGGAGGTTGGTACTAAAGCAATACACCGCTGGCAACATGTCTTGCGGATCGGAGGTTGGTACTGAAGCAATACGCCGCTGGCAACATGTCGTGCGGATCGGAGGTTGGTACTGAAGCAACACGCCGCTGGCAACTTGCCTTGCAGATCGGAGGTTGGTACTAAAGCAATACACCGCTGGCAACATGTGTTGCAGATCGGAGGTTGGTACTAAAGCAGTACACCGCCGGCAACTTACCTTGCGCATCGGAGGTTGGTACTGAAGCAACACGCCGCTGGCAACTTGCCTTGCAGATCGGAGGTTGGTACTAAAGCAATACACCGCTGGCAACTTGACTTGCAGATCGGAGGTTGGTACTGAAGCAATACGCCGCTGGAAACATGTCTTGCAGATCAGAGGTTGGTACTAAAGCAGTACACCGCCGGCAACTTACCTTGCGCATCGGAGGTTGGTACTGAAGCAATACGCCGCTGGCAACATGTCTTGCAGATCGGAGGTTGGTACTAAAGCTATAGGCCGCTGGAAACTTGGCTTGCAGATCGGAGATTGGTACTGAAGCAATACACCGCTGGCAACTTGCCTTGCAGATCGGAGGTGGGTACTAAAGCCATACGCCGCTGGAAACTTGACCTGCAGATCGGAGGTTGGTACTGAACCAATACGCCGCTGGCAACATGTCTTGCAGATCGGAGGTTGGTACTGAAGCAATACACCGCTGGCAACATGGCTTGCAGATCGGAGGTTGGTACTAAAGCAATACACCGCTGGCAACTTACCTTGCGGATCGGAGGTTGGTACTGAAGCAATACGCCGCTGGCAACATATCTTGCGGATCGGAGGTTGGTACTGAAGCAACACGCCGCTGGCAACATGGCTTGCAGATCGGAGGTTGGTACTAAAGCTATAGGCCACTGGAAACTTGACTTGCAGATCGGAGGTTGGTACTAAAGCAATACATCGCTGGCAACTTACATTGCAGATCGGAGGTTGGTACTAAAGCAATACACCGCTGGCAACTTACCTTGCGGATCGGAGGTTGGTACTGAAGCAATACGCCGCTGGCAACATGTGTTGCAGATCGGAGGTTGGTACTAAAGCAGTACACCGCCGGCAACTTACCTTGCGCATCGGAGGTTGGTACTGAAGCAACACGCCGCTGGCAACTTGCCTTGCAGATCGGAGGTTGGTACTAAAGCAATACACCGCTGGCAACTTGACTTGCAGATCGGAGGTTGGTACTGAAGCAATACGCCGCTGGAAACATGTCTTGCAGATCAGAGGTTGGTACTAAAGCAGTACACCGCCGGCAACTTACCTTGCGCATCGGAGGTTGGTACTGAAGCAATACGCCGCTGGCAACATGTCTTGCAGATCGGAGGTTGGTACTAAAGCTATAGGCCGCTGGAAACTTGGCTTGCAGATCGGAGATTGGTACTGAAGCAATACACCGCTGGCAACTTGCCTTGCAGATCGGAGGTGGGTACTAAAGCCATACGCCGCTGGAAACTTGACCTGCAGATCGGAGGTTGGTACTGAACCAATACGCCGCTGGCAACATGTCTTGCAGATCGGAGGTTGGTACTGAAGCAATACACCGCTGGCAACATGGCTTGCAGATCGGAGGTTGGTACTAAAGCAATACACCGCTGGCAACTTACCTTGCGGATCGGAGGTTGGTACTGAAGCAATACGCCGCTGGCAACATATCTTGCGGATCGGAGGTTGGTACTGAAGCAACACGCCGCTGGCAACATGGCTTGCAGATCGGAGGTTGGTACTAAAGCCATACGCCGCTGGCAACTTGCCTTGCAGATCGGAGATTGGTACTGAAGCAATACACCGCTGGCAACATGGCTTGCAGATCGGAGGTTGGTACTAAAGCAATACACCGCTGGCAACTTACCTTGCGGATCGGAGGTTGGTACTGAAGCAATACGCCGCTGGCAACATATCTTGCGGATCGGAGGTTGGTACTGAAGCAACACGCCGCTGGCAACATGGCTTGCAGATCGGTGGTTGGTACTAAAGCCATACGCCGCTGGCAACTTACCTTGCAGATCGGAGGTTGGTACTAAAGCAATACACCGCTGGCAACTTAACTTGCGGATCGGAAGTTGGTACTGAAGCAATACACCGCTGGCAACATGTCTTGCAGATCGGAGGTTGGTACTAAAGCTATAGGCCGCTGGAAACATGTCTTGCAGATCGGAGATTGGTACTGAAGCAATACACCGCTGGCAACTTGCCTTGCAGATCGGAGGTGGGTACTAAAGCCATACGCCGCTGGAAACTTGACCTGCAGATCGGAGGTTGGTACTGAACCAATACGCCGCTGGCAACTTACCTTGCGGATCGGAGGTTGGTACTGAAGCAACACGCCGCTGGCAACTTACCTTGCAGATCGGAGGTTGGTACTAAAGCTATAGGCCGCTGGCAACATGTCTTGCAGATCGGAGGTTGGTACTGAAGCAATACGCCGCTGGCAACATGTCGTGCGGATCGGAGGTTGGTACTGAAGCAACACGCCGCTGGCAACTTGCCTTGCAGATCGGAGGTTGGTACTAAAGCAATACACCGCTGGCAACTTAACTTGCGGATCGGAAGTTGGTACTGAAGCAATACGCCGCTGGCAACATGTCTTGCAGATCGGAGGTTGGTACTAAAGCTATAGGCCGCTGGAAACATGTCTTGCAGATCGGAAATTGGTACTGAAGCAATACACCGCTGGCAACTTGCCTTGCAGATCGGAGGTTGGTACTAAAGCCATACGCCGCTGGCAACATACCTTGCGGATCGGAGGTTGGTACTGAAGCAATACGCCGCTGGCAACATGTCTTGCGGATCGGAGGTTGGTACTGAAGCAACACGCCGCTGGCAACTTGGCTTGTATATCGGAGGTTGGTACTAAAGCTATAGGCCGCAGGAAACTTGACTTGCAGATCGGAGGTTGGTACTAAAGCAATACACCGCTGGCAACTTACCTTGCGGATCGGAAGTTGGTACTGAAGCAATACGCCGCTGGCAACATGTCTTGCAGATCGGAGGTTGGTACTAAAGCTATAGGCCGCTGAAAACATGTCTTGTAGATAGGAGATTGGTACTGAAGCAATACACCGCTGGCAACTTGCCTTGCAGAACGGAGGTTGGTACTAAAGCCATACGCCGCTGGCAACTTGCCTTGCAGATCGGAGATTGATACTGAAGCAATACACCGCTGGCAACATGGCTTGCAGATCGGAGGTTGGTACTAAAGCAATACACCGCTGGCAACTTACCTTGCAGATCGGAGGTTGGTACTAAAGCAATACACCGCTGGCAACTTGCCTTGCAGATCGGAGGTTGGTACTAAAGCCATACGCCGCTGGCAACATACCTTGCGGATCGGAGGTTGGTACTGAAGCAATACGCCGCTGGCAACATGTCTTGCGGATCGGAGGTTGGTACTGAAGCAATACGCCGCTGGCAACATGTCGTGCGGATCGGAGGTTGGTACTGAAGCAACACGCCGCTGGCAACTTGCCTTGCAGATCGGAGGTTGGTACTAAAGCCATACGCCGCTGGCAACTTACCTTGCGGATCGGGGGATGGTACTGAAGCAATACGACGCTGGCAACATGTCTTGCGGATCGGAGGTTGGTACTGAAGCAACACGCCGCTGGCAACATGTCTTGCAGATCGGAGGTTGGTACTGAAGCAACACGCCGCTGGCAACTTGGCTTGCATATCGGAGGTTGGTACTAAAGCAATAGACCGCTGGCAACTTACCTTGCGGATCAGAGGTTGGTACTGAAGTAATACGCGGCTGGCAACATGTCTTGCAGTTCGGAGGTTGGTACTAAAGCTATAGGCCGCTGGCAACATGTCTTGCAGATCGGAGGTTGGTACTGAAGCAACACGCCGCTGGCAACATGTCTTGCGGATCGGAGGTTGGTAATGAAGCAACACGCCGCTGGCAACTTACCTTGCAGATCGGAGGTTGGTACTAAAGCAATAGACCGCTGGCAACTTACCTTGCGGATCAGAGGTTGGTACTGAAGTAATACGCGGCTGGCAACATGTCTTGCAGTTCGGAGGTTGGTACTAAAGCTATAGGCCGCTGGCAACATGTCTTGCAGATCGGAGGTTGGTACTGAAGCAACACGCCGCTGGCAACTTGCCTTGCAGATCGGAGGTTGGTACTAAAGCAATACACCGCTGGCAACTTAACTTGCGGATCGGAGGTTGGTACTGAAGTAATACGCCGCTGGCAACATGTCTTGCAGATCGGAGGTTGGTACTAAAGCTATAGGCCGCTGGAAACATGTCTTGCAGATCGGAGATTGGTACTGAAGCAATACTCCGCTGGCAACTTGGCTTGCAGATCGGAGGTTGGTACTAAAGCCATACGCCGCTGGCAACATACCTTGCGGATCGGAGGTTGGTACTGAAGCAATACGCCGCTGGCAACATGTCTTGCGGATCGGAGGTTGGTACTGAAGCAACACGCCGCTGGCAACTTGGCTTGTATATCGGAGGTTGGTACTAAAGCTATAGGCCGCTGGAAACTTGACTTGCAGATCGGAGGTTGGTACTAAAGCAATACACCGCTGGCAACTTACCTTGCGGATCGGAAGTTGGTACTGAAGCAATACGCCGCTGGCAACATGTCTTGCAGATCGGAGGTTGGTACTAAAGCTATAGGCCGCTGAAAACATGTCTTGTAGATCGGAGATTGGTACTGAAGCAATACACCGCTGGCAACTTGCCTTGCAGAACGGAGGTTGGTACTAAAGCCATACGCCGCTGGCAACTTGCCTTGCAGATCGGAGATTGATACTGAAGCAATACACCGCTGGCAACATGGCTTGCAGATCGGAGGTTGGTACTAAAGCAATACACCGCTGGCAACTTACCTTGCAGATCGGAGGTTGGTACTAAAGCAATACACCGCTGGCAACTTGCCTTGCAGATCGGAGGTTGGTACTAAAGCCATACGCCGCTGGCAACATACCTTGCGGATCGGAGGTTGGTACTGAAGCAATACGCCGCTGGCAACATGTCGTGCGGATCGGAGGTTGGTACTGAAGCAACACGCCGCTGGCAACTTGCCTTGCAGATCGGAGGTTGGTACTAAAGCAATACACCGCTGGCAACTTAACTTGCGGATCGGAAGTTGGTACTGAAGCAATACGCCGCTGGCAACATGTCTTGCAGATCGGAGGTTGGTACTAAATCTATAGGCCGCTGGAAACATGTCTTGCAGATCGGAGATTGGTACTGAAGCAATACACCGCTGGCAACTTGCCTTGCAGATCGGAGGTTGGTACTAAAGCCATACGCCGCTGGCAACTTACCTTGCGGATCGGAGGTTGGTAATGAAGCAATACGCCGCTGGCAACATGTCTTGCGGATCGGAGGTTGGTACTGAAGCAACACGCCGCTGGCAACTTGGCTTGCATATCGGAGGTTGGTACTAAAGCTATAGGCCGCTGGAAACTTGACTTGCAGATCGGAGGTTGGTACTAAAGCAATACACCGCTGGCAACTTACCTTGCGGATCGGAAGTTGGTACTGAAGCAATACGCCGCTGGCAACATGTCTTGCAGATCGGAGGTTGGTACTAAAGCTATAGGCCGCTGGAAACATGTCTTGCAGATCGGAGATTGGTACTGAAGCAATACACCGCCGGCAACTTGCCTTGCAGATCGGAGGTTGGTACTAAAGCCATACGCCGCTGGCAACTTGCCTTGCAGATCGGAGATTGGTACTGAAGCAATACACCGCTGGCAACATGGCTTGCAGATCGGAGGTTGGTACTAAAGCAATACACCGCTGGCAACTTACCTTGCAGATCGGAGGTTGGTACTAAAGCAATACACCGCTGGCAACTTACCTTGCGGATCGGAGGTTGGTACTGAAGCAATACGCCGCTGGCAACATGTCGTGCGGATCGGAGGTTGGTACTGAAGCAACACGCCGCTGGCAACTTGCCTTGCAGATCGGAGGTTGGTACTAAAGCAATACACCGCTGGCAACTTACCTTGCGGATCGGAGGTTGGTACTGAAGCAATACGCCGCTGGCAACATGTCTTGCAGATCGGAGGTTGGTACTGAAGCAATACGCCGCTGGAAACATGTCTTGCAGATCGGAGGTTGATACTAAAGCAATACGCCGCTGGTAACTTACCTTGCGGATCGGAGGTTGGTACTGAAGCAATACGCCGCTGGAAACATGTCTTGCAGATCAGAGGTTGGTACTAAAGCAGTACACCGCCGGCAACTTACCTTGCGCATCGGAGGTTGGTACTGAAGCAACACGCCGCTGGCAACTTGCCTTGCAGATCGGAGGTTGGTACTAAAGCAATACACCGCTGGCAACTTAACTTGCAGATCGGAGGTTGGTACTAAAGCTATAGGCCACTGGAAACTTGACTTGCAGATCGGAGGTTGGTACTAAAGCAATACATCGCTGGCAACTTACATTGCAGATCGGAGGTTGGTACTAAAGCAATACACCGCTGGCAACTTACCTTGCGGATCGGAGGTTGGTACTGAAGCAATACGCCGCTGGCAACATGTGTTGCAGATCGGAGGTTGGTACTAAAGCAGTACACCGCCGGCAACTTACCTTGCGCATCGGAGGTTGGTACTGAAGCAACACGCCGCTGGCAACTTGCCTTGCAGATCGGAGGTTGGTACTAAAGCAATACACCGCTGGCAACTTGACTTGCAGATCGGAGGTTGGTACTGAAGCAATACGCCGCTGGAAACATGTCTTGCAGATCAGAGGTTGGTACTAAAGCAGTACACCGCCGGCAACTTACCTTGCGCATCGGAGGTTGGTACTGAAGCAATACGCCGCTGGCAACATGTCTTGCAGATCGGAGGTTGGTACTAAAGCTATAGGCCGCTGGAAACTTGGCTTGCAGATCGGAGATTGGTACTGAAGCAATACACCGCTGGCAACTTGCCTTGCAGATCGGAGGTGGGTACAAAAGCCATACGCCGCTGGAAACTTGACCTGCAGATCGGAGGTTGGTACTGAACCAATACGCCGCTGGCAACATGTCTTGCAGATCGGAGGTTGGTACTGAAGCAATACACCGCTGGCAACATGGCTTGCAGATCGGAGGTTGGTACTAAAGCAATACACCGCTGGCAACTTACCTTGCGGATCGGAGGTTGGTACTGAAGCAATACGCCGCTGGCAACATATCTTGCGGATCGGAGGTTGGTACTGAAGCAACACGCCGCTGGCAACATGTCTTGCGGATCGGAGGTTGGTACTGAAGCAATACGCCGCTGGCAACATGTCGTGCGGATCGGAGGTTGGTACTGAAGCAACACGCCGCTGGCAACTTGCCTTGCAGATCGGAGGTTGGTACTAAAGCAATACACCGCTGGCAACTTAACTTGCGGATCGGAAGTTGGTACTGAAGCAATACGCCGCTGGCAACTTACCTTGCAGATCGGAGGTTGGTACTAAAGCAATAGACCGCTGGCAACTTACCTTGCGGATCAGAGGTTGGTACTGAAGTAATACGCGGCTGGCAACTTGCCTTGCAGATCGGAGGTTGGTACTAAAGCCATACGCCGCTGGCAACTTACCTTGCGGATCGGGGGATGGTACTGAAGCAATACGACGCTGGCAACATGTCTTGCGGATCGGAGGTTGGTACTGAAGCAATACGCCGCTGGCAACATGTCTTGCGGATCGGAGGTTGGTAATGAAGCAACACGCCGCTGGCAACTTACCTTGCAGATCGGAGGTTGGTACTAAAGCAATAGACCGCTGGCAACTTACCTTGCGGATCAGAGGTTGGTACTGAAGTAATACGCGGCTGGCAACATGTCTTGCACTTCGGAGGTTGGTACTAAAGCTATAGGCCGCTGGCAACATGTCTTGCAGATCGGAGGTTGGTACTGAAGCAACACGCCGCTGGCAACTTGCCTTGCAGATCGGAGGTTGGTACTAAAGCAATACACCGCTGGCAACATGTCTTGCAGATCGGAGGTTGGTACTAAAGCTATAGGCCGCTGGAAACATGTCTTGCAGATCGGAGATTGGTACTGAAGCAATACACCGCTGGCAACTTGCCTTGCAGATCGGAGGTTGGTACTAAAGCCATACGCCGCTGGCAACTTGCCTTGCAGATCGGAGATTGGTACTGAAGCAATACACCGCTGGCAACATGGCTTGCAGATCGGAGGTTGGTACTAAAGCAATACACCGCTGGCAACTTACCTTGCAGATCGGAGGTTGGTACTAAAGCAATACACCGCTGGCAACTTACCTTGCGGATCGGAGGTTGGTACTGAAGCAATACGCCGCTGGCAACATGTCGTGCGGATCGGAGGTTGGTACTGAAGCAACACGCCGCTGGCAACTTGCCTTGCAGATCGGAGGTTGGTACTAAAGCAATACACCGCTGGCAACTTACCTTGCGGATCGGAGGTTGGTACTGAAGCAATACGCCGCTGGCAACATGTCTTGCAGATCGGAGGTTGGTACTGAAGCAATACGCCGCTGGAAACATGTCTTGCAGATCGGAGGTTGATACTAAAGCAATACGCCGCTGGTAACTTACCTTGCGGATCGGAGGTTGGTACTGAAGCAATACGCCGCTGGAAACATGTCTTGCAGATCAGAGGTTGGTACTAAAGCAGTACACCGCCGGCAACTTACCTTGCGGATCGGAGGTTGGTACTGAAGCAACACGCCGCTGGCAACTTGCCTTGCAGATCGGAGGTTGGTACTAAAGCAATACACCGCTGGCAACTTAACTTGCAGATCGGAGGTTGGTACTAAAGCTATAGGCCACTGGAAACTTGACTTGCAGATCGGAGGTTGGTACTAAAGCAATACATCGCTGGCAACTTACATTGCAGATCGGAGGTTGGTACTAAAGCAATACACCGCTGGCAACTTACCTTGCGGATCGGAGGTTGGTACTGAAGCAATACGCCGCTGGCAACATGTGTTGCAGATCGGAGGTTGGTACTAAAGCAGTACACCGCTGGCAACTTACCTTGCGCATCGGAGGTTGGTACTGAAGCAACACGCCGCTGGCAACTTGCCTTGCAGATCGGAGGTTGGTACTAAAGCAATACACCGCTGGCAACTTGACTTGCAGATCGGAGGTTGGTACTGAAGCAATACGCCGCTGGAAACATGTCTTGCAGATCAGAGGTTGGTACTAAAGCAGTACACCGCTGGCAACTTACCTTGCGCATCGGAGGTTGGTACTGAAGCAATACGCCGCTGGCAACATGTCTTGCAGATCGGAGGTTGGTACTAAAGCTATAGGCCGCTGGAAACTTGCCTTGCAGATCGGAGATTGGTACTGAAGCAATACACCGCTGGCAACTTGCCTTGCAGATCGGAGGTGGGTACTAAAGCAATACGCCGCTGGAAACTTGACTTGCAGATCGGAGGTTGGTACTGAACCAATACGCCGCTGGCAACATGTCTTGCAGATCGGAGGTTGGTACTGAAGCAATACACCGCTGGCAACATGGCTTGCAGATCGGAGGTTGGTACTAAAGCAATACACCGCTGGCAACTTACCTTGCGGATCGGAGGTTGGTACTGAAGCAATACGCCGCTGGCAACATATCTTGCGGATCGGATGTTGGTACTGAAGCAACACGCCGCTGGCAACATGGCTTGCAGATCGGAGGTTGGTACTAAAGCCATACGCCGCTGGCAACTTGCCTTGCAGATCGGAGATTGGTACTGAAGCAATACACCGCTGGCAACATGGCTTGCAGATCGGAGGTTGGTACTAAAGCAATACACCGCTGGCAACTTACCTTGCGGATCGGAGGTTGGTACTGAAGCAATACGCCGCTGGCAACATATCTTGCGGATCGGAGGTTGGTACTGAAGCAACACGCCGCTGGCAACATGGCTTGCAGATCGGTGGTTGGTACTAAAGCCATACGCCGCTGGCAACTTACCTTGCAGATCGGAGGTTGGTACTAAAGCAATACACCGCTGGCAACTTAACTTGCGGATCGGAAGTTGGTACTGAAGCAATACGCCGCTGGCAACATGTCTTGCAGATCGGAGGTTGGTACTAAAGCTATAGGCCGCTGGAAACATGTCTTGCAGATCGGAGATTGGTACTGAAGCAATACACCGCTGGCAACTTGCCTTGCAGATCGGAGGTGGGTACTAAAGCCATACGCCGCTGGAAACTTGACCTGCAGATCGGAGGTTGGTACTGAACCAATACGCCGCTGGCAACATGTCTTGCAGATCGGAGGTTGGTACTGAAGCAACACGCCGCTGGCAACTTACCTTGCAGATCGGAGGTTGGTACTAAAGCAATAGACCGCTGGCAACTTACCTTGCGGATCAGAGGTTGGTACTGAAGTAATACGCGGCTGGCAACATGTCTTGCAGTTCGGAGGTTGGTACTAAAGCTATAGGCCGCTGGCAACATATCTTGCAGATCGGAGGTTGGTACTGAAGCAATACGCCGCTGGCAACATGTCGTGCGGATCGGAGGTTGGTACTGAAGCAACACGCCGCTGGCAACTTGCCTTGCAGATCGGAGGTTGGTACTAAAGCAATACACCGCTGGCAACTTAACTTGCGGATCGGAAGTTGGTACTGAAGCAATACGCCGCTGGCAACATGTCTTGCAGATCGGAGGTTGGTACTAAAGCTATAGGCCGCTGGAAACATGTCTTGCAGATCGGAAATTGGTACTGAAGCAATACACCGCTGGCAACTTGCCTTGCAGATCGGAGGTTGGTACTAAAGCCATACGCCGCTGGCAACATACCTTGCGGATCGGAGGTTGGTACTGAAGCAATACGCCGCTGGCAACATGTCTTGCGGATCGGAGGTTGGTACTGAAGCAACACGCCGCTGGCAACTTGGCTTGCAGATCGGAGGTTGGTACTAAAGCTATAGGCCGCTGGAAACTTGACTTGCAGATCGGAGGTTGGTACTAAAGCAATACACCGCTGGCAACTTACCTTGCGGATCGGAAGTTGGTACTGAAGCAATACGCCGCTGGCAACATGTCTTGCAGATCGGAGGTTGGTACTAAAGCTATAGGCCGCTGAAAACATGTCTTGTAGATCGGAGATTGGTACTGAAGCAATACACCGCTGGCAACTTGCCTTGCAGAACGGAGGTTGGTACTAAAGCCATACGCCGCTGGCAACTTGCCTTGCAGATCGGAGATTGATACTGAAGCAATACACCGCTGGCAACATGGCTTGCAGATCGGAGGTTGGTACTAAAGCAATACACCGCTGGCAACTTACCTTGCAGATCGGAGGTTGGTACTAAAGCAATACACCGCTGGCAACTTGCCTTGCAGATCGGAGGTTGGTACTAAAGCCATACGCCGCTGGCAACATACCTTGCGGATCGGAGGTTGGTACTGAAGCAATACGCCGCTGGCAACATGTCTTGCGGATCGGAGGTTGGTACTGAAGCAATACGCCGCTGGCAACATGTCGTGCGGATCGGAGGTTGGTACTGAAGCAACACGCCGCTGGCAACTTGCCTTGCAGATCGGAGGTTGGTACTAAAGCCATACGCCGCTGGCAACTTACCTTGCGGATCGGGGGATGGTACTGAAGCAATACGACGCTGGCAACCTGTCTTGCGGATCGGAGGTTGGTACTGAAGCAACACGCCGCTGGCAACATGTCTTGCAGATCGGAGGTTGGTACTGAAGCAACACGCCGCTGGCAACTTGGCTTGCATATCGGAGGTTGGTACTAAAGCAATAGACCGCTGGCAACTTACCTTGCGGATCAGAGGTTGGTACTGAAGTAATACGCGGCTGGCAACATGTCTTGCACTTCGGAGGTTGGTACTAAAGCTATAGGCCGCTGGCAACATGTCTTGCAGATCGGAGGTTGGTACTGAAGCAACACGCCGCTGGCAACTTGCCTTGCAGATCGGAGGTTGGTACTAAAGCAATACACCGCTGGCAACATGTCTTGCAGATCGGAGGTTGGTACTAAAGCTATAGGCCGCTGGAAACATGTCTTGCAGATCGGAGATTGGTACTGAAGCAATACACCGCTGGCAACTTGCCTTGCAGATCGGAGGTTGGTACTAAAGCCATACGCCGCTGGCAACTTGCCTTGCAGATCGGAGATTGGTACTGAAGCAATACACCGCTGGCAACATGGCTTGCAGATCGGAGGTTGGTACTAAAGCAATACACCGCTGGCAACTTACCTTGCAGATCGGAGGTTGGTACTAAAGCAATACACCGCTGGCAACTTACCTTGCGGATCGGAGGTTGGTACTGAAGCAATACGCCGCTGGCAACATGTCGTGCGGATCGGAGGTTGGTACTGAAGCAACACGCCGCTGGCAACTTGCCTTGCAGATCGGAGGTTGGTACTAAAGCAATACACCGCTGGCAACTTACCTTGCGGATCGGAGGTTGGTACTGAAGCAATACGCCGCTGGCAACATGTCTTGCAGATCGGAGGTTGGTACTAAAGCAATACGCCGCTGGAAACATGTCTTGCAGATCGGAGGTTGATACTAAAGCAATACGCCGCTGGTAACTTACCTTGCGGATCGGAGGTTGGTACTGAAGCAATACGCCGCTGGAAACATGTCTTGCAGATCGGAGGTTGGTACTAAAGCAGTACACCGCCGGCAACTTACCTTGCGCATCGGAGGTTGGTACTGAAGCAACACGCCGCTGGCAACTTGCCTTGCAGATCGGAGGTTGGTACTAAAGCAATACACCGCTGGCAACTTAACTTGCAGATCGGAGGTTGGTACTAAAGCTATAGGCCACTGGAAACTTGACTTGCAGATCGGAGGTTGGTACTAAAGCAATACATCGCTGGCAACTTACATTGCAGATCGGAGGTTGGTACTAAAGCAATACACCGCTGGCAACTTACCTTGCGGATCGGAGGTTGGTACTGAAGCAATACGCCGCTGGCAACATGTGTTGCAGATCGGAGGTTGGTACTGAAGCAGTACACCGCCGGCAACTTACCTTGCGCATCGGAGGTTGGTACTGAAGCAACACGCCGCTGGCAACTTGCCTTGCAGATCGGAGGTTGGTACTAAAGCAATACACCGCTGGCAACTTGACTTGCAGATCGGAGGTTGGTACTGAAGCAATACGCCGCTGGAAACATGTCTTGCAGATCAGAGGTTGGTACTAAAGCAGTACACCGCCGGCAACTTACCTTGCGCATCGGAGGTTGGTACTGAAGCAATACGCCGCTGGCAACATGTCTTGCAGATCGGAGGTTGGTACTAAAGCTATAGGCCGCTGGAAACTTGGCTTGCAGATCGGAGATTGGTACTGAAGCAATACACCGCTGGCAACTTGCCTTGCAGATCGGAGGTGGGTACTAAAGCCATACGCCGCTGGAAACTTGACCTGCAGATCGGAGGTTGGTACTGAACCAATACGCCGCTGGCAACATGTCTTGCAGATCGGAGGTTGGTACTGAAGCAATACACCGCTGGCAACATGGCTTGCAGATCGGAGGTTGGTACTAAAGCAATACACCGCTGGCAACTTACCTTGCGGATCGGAGGTTGGTACTGAAGCAATACGCCGCTGGCAACATATCTTGCGGATCGGATGTTGGTACTGAAGCAACACGCCGCTGGCAACATGGCTTGCAGATCGGAGGTTGGTACTAAAGCCATACGCCGCTGGCAACTTGCCTTGCAGATCGGAGATTGGTACTGAAGCAATACACCGCTGGCAACATGGCTTGCAGATCGGAGGTTGGTACTAAAGCAATACACCGCTGGCAACTTACCTTGCGGATCGGAGGTTGGTACTGAAGCAATACGCCGCTGGCAACATATCTTGCGGATCGGAGGTTGGTACTGAAGCAACACGCCGCTGGCAACATGGCTTGCAGATCGGTGGTTGGTACTAAAGCCATACGCCGCTGGCAACTTACCTTGCAGATCGGAGGTTGGTACTAAAGCAATACACCGCTGGCAACTTAACTTGCGGATCGGAAGTTGGTACTGAAGCAATACGCCGCTGGCAACATGTCTTGCAGATCGGAGGTTGGTACTAAAGCTATAGGCCGCTGGAAACATGTCTTGCAGATCGGAGATTGGTACTGAAGCAATACACCGCTGGCAACTTGCCTTGCAGATCGGAGGTGGGTACTAAAGCCATACGCCGCTGGAAACTTGACCTGCAGATCGGAGGTTGGTACTGAACCAATACGCCGCTGGCAACATGTCTTGCAGATCGGAGGTTGGTACTGAAGCAACACGCCGCTGGCAACTTACCTTGCAGATCGGAGGTTGGTACTAAAGCAATAGACCGCTGGCAACTTACCTTGCGGATCAGAGGTTGGTACTGAAGTAATACGCGGCTGGCAACATGTCTTGCAGTTCGGAGGTTGGTACTAAAGCTATAGGCCGCTGGCAACATGTCTTGCAGATCGGAGGTTGGTACTGAAGCAATACGCCGCTGGCAACATGTCGTGCGGATCGGAGGTTGGTACTGAAGCAACACGCCGCTGGCAACTTGCCTTGCAGATCGGAGGTTGGTACTAAAGCAATACACCGCTGGCAACTTAACTTGCGGATCGGAAGTTGGTACTGAAGCAATACGCCGCTGGCAACATGTCTTGCAGATCGGAGGTTGGTACTAAAGCTATAGGCCGCTGGAAACATGTCTTGCAGATCGGAAATTGGTACTGAAGCAATACACCGCTGGCAACTTGCCTTGCAGATCGGAGGTTGGTACTAAAGCCATACGCCGCTGGCAACATACCTTGCGGATCGGAGGTTGGTACTGAAGCAATACGCCGCTGGCAACATGTCTTGCGGATCGGAGGTTGGTACTGAAGCAACACGCCGCTGGCAACTTGGCTTGTATATCGGAGGTTGGTACTAAAGCTATAGGCCGCTGGAAACTTGACTTGCAGATCGGAGGTTGGTACTAAAGCAATACACCGCTGGCAACTTACCTTGCGGATCGGAAGTTGGTACTGAAGCAATACGCCGCTGGCAACATGTCTTGCAGATCGGAGGTTGGTACTAAAGCTATAGGCCGCTGAAAACATGTCTTGCAGATCGGAGATTGGTACTGAAGCAATACACCGCTGGCAACTTGCCTTGCAGAACGGAGGTTGGTACTAAAGCCATACGCCGCTGGCAACTTGCCTTGCAGATCGGAGATTGATACTGAAGCAATACACCGCTGGCAACATGGCTTGCAGATCGGAGGTTGGTACTAAAGCAATACACCGCTGGCAACTTACCTTGCAGATCGGAGGTTGGTACTAAAGCAATACACCGCTGGCAACTTGCCTTGCAGATCGGAGGTTGGTACTAAAGCCATACGCCGCTGGCAACATACCTTGCGGATCGGAGGTTGGTACTGAAGCAATACGCCGCTGGCAACATGTCTTGCGGATCGGAGGTTGGTACTGAAGCAATACGCCGCTGGCAACATGTCGTGCGGATCGGAGGTTGGTACTGAAGCAACACGCCGCTGGCAACTTGCCTTGCAGATCGGAGGTTGGTACTAAAGCCATACGCCGCTGGCAACTTACCTTGCGGATCGGGGGATGGTACTGAAGCAATACGACGCTGGCAACCTGTCTTGCGGATCGGAGGTTGGTACTGAAGCAACACGCCGCTGGCAACATGTCTTGCAGATCGGAGGTTGGTACTGAAGCAACACGCCGCTGGCAACTTGGCTTGCATATCGGAGGTTGGTACTAAAGCAATAGACCGCTGGCAACTTACCTTGCGGATCAGAGGTTGGTACTGAAGTAATACGCGGCTGGCAACATGTCTTGCAGTTCGGAGGTTGGTACTAAAGCTATAGGCCGCTGGCAACATGTCTTGCAGATCGGAGGTTGGTACTGAAGCAACACGCCGCTGGCAACTTGCCTTGCAGATCGGAGGTTGGTACTAAAGCAATACACCGCTGGCAACTTGCCTTGCAGATCGGAGGTTGGTACTAAAGCTATAGGCCGCTGGAAACATGTCTTGCAGATCGGAAATTGGTACTGAAGCAATACACCGCTGGCAACTTGCCTTGCAGAACGGAGGTTGGTACTAAAGCCATACGCCGCTGGCAACTTGCCTTGCAGATCGGAGATTGATACTGAAGCAATACACCGCTGGCAACATGGCTTGCAGATCGGAGGTTGGTACTAAAGCAATACACCGCTGGCAACTTACCTTGCAGATCGGAGGTTGGTACTAAAGCAATACACCGCTGGCAACTTGCCTTGCAGATCGGAGGTTGGTACTAAAGCCATACGCCGCTGGCAACATACCTTGCGGATCGGAGGTTGGTACTGAAGCAATACGCCGCTGGCAACATGTCTTGCGGATCGGAGGTTGGTACTGAAGCAATACGCCGCTGGCAACATGTCGTGCGGATCGGAGGTTGGTACTGAAGCAACACGCCGCTGGCAACTTGCCTTGCAGATCGGAGGTTGGTACTAAAGCAATACACCGCTGGCAACTTAACTTGCGGATCGGAAGTTGGTACTGAAGCAATACGCCGCTGGCAACTTACCTTGCGGATCGGGGGATGGTACTGAAGCAATACGACGCTGGCAACATGTCTTGCGGATCGGAGGTTGGTACTGAAGCAACACGCCGCTGGCAACATGTCTTGCAGATCGGAGGTTGGTAGTAAAGCTATACGCCGCTGGCAACTTACCTTGCGGATCGGAGGTTGGTACTGAAGCAATACGCCGCTGGCAACATGTCTTGCGGATCGGAGGTTGGTACTGAAGCAACACGCCGCTGGCAACTTGGCTTGCATATCGGAGGTTGGTACTAAAGCTATAGGCCGCTGGAAACTTGACTTGCAGATCGGAGGTTGGTACTAAAGCAATACACCGCTGGCAACTTATCTTGCGGATCGGAAGTTGGTACTGAAGCAATACGCCGCTGGCAACATGTCTTGCGGATCGGAGGTTGGTAATGAAGCAACACGCCGCTGGCAACTTACCTTGCAGATCGGAGGTTGGTACTAAAGCAATAGACCGCTGGCAACTTACCTTGCGGATCAGAGGTTGGTACTGAAGTAATACGCGGCTGGCAACATGTCTTGCAGTTCGGAGGTTGGTACTAAAGCTATAGGCCGCTGGCAACATGTCTTGCAGATCGGAGGTTGGTACTGAAGCAACACGCCGCTGGCAACTTGCCTTGCAGATCGGAGGTTGGTACTAAAGCAATACACCGCTGGCAACTTAACTTGCGGATCGGAAGTTGGTACTGAAGCAATACGCCGCTGGCAACATGTCTTGCAGATCGGAGGTTGGTACTAAAGCTATAGGCCGCTGGAAACATGTCTTGCAGATCGGAAATTGGTACTGAAGCAATACACCGCTGGCAACTTGCCTTGCAGATCGGAGGTTGGTACTAAAGCCATACGCCGCTGGCAACATACCTTGCGGATCGGAGGTTGGTACTGAAGCAATACGCCGCTGGCAACATGTCTTGCGGATCGGAGGTTGGTACTGAAGCAACACGCCGCTGGCAACTTGGCTTGTATATCGGAGGTTGGTACTAAAGCTATAGGCCGCTGGAAACTTGACTTGCAGATCGGAGGTTGGTACTAAAGCAATACACCGCTGGCAACTTACCTTGCGGATCGGAAGTTGGTACTGAAGCAATACGCCGCTGGCAACATGTCTTGCAGATCGGAGGTTGGTAATGAAGCAACACGCCGCTGGCAACTTACCTTGCAGATCGGAGGTTGGTACTAAAGCAATAGACCGCTGGCAACTTACCTTGCGGATCAGAGGTTGGTACTGAAGTAATACGCGGCTGGCAACATGTCTTGCAGTTCGGAGGTTGGTACTAAAGCTATAGGCCGCTGGCAACATGTCTTGCAGATCGGAGGTTGGTACTGAAGCAACACGCCGCTGGCAACTTGCCTTGCAGATCGGAGGTTGGTACTAAAGCAATACACCGCTGGCAACTTAACTTGCGGATCGGAAGTTGGTACTGAAGCAATACGCCGCTGGCAACATGTCTTGCAGATCGGAGGTTGGTACTAAAGCTATAGGCCGCTGGAAACATGTCTTGCAGATCGGAAATTGGTACTGAAGCAATACACCGCTGGCAACTTGCCTTGCAGATCGGAGGTTGGTACTAAAGCCATACGCCGCTGGCAACATACCTTGCGGATCGGAGGTTGGTACTGAAGCAATACGCCGCTGGCAACATGTCTTGCGGATCGGAGGTTGGTACTGAAGCAACACGCCGCTGGCAACTTGGCTTGTATATCGGAGGTTGGTACTAAAGCTATAGGCCGCTGGAAACTTGACTTGCAGATCGGAGGTTGGTACTAAAGCAATACACCGCTGGCAACTTACCTTGCGGATCGGAAGTTGGTACTGAAGCAATACGCCGCTGGCAACATGTCTTGCAGATCGGAGGTTGGTACTAAAGCTATAGGCCGCTGAAAACATGTCTTGTAGATCGGAGATTGGTACTGAAGCAATACACCGCTGGCAACTTGCCTTGCAGAACGGAGGTTGGTACTAAAGCCATACGCCGCTGGCAACTTGCCTTGCAGATCGGAGATTGATACTGAAGCAATACACCGCTGGCAACATGGCTTGCAGATCGGAGGTTGGTACTAAAGCAATACACCGCTGGCAACTTACCTTGCAGATCGGAGGTTGGTACTAAAGCAATACACCGCTGGCAACTTGCCTTGCAGATCGGAGGTTGGTACTAAAGCCATACGCCGCTGGCAACATACCTTGCGGATCGGAGGTTGGTACTGAAGCAATACGCCGCTGGCAACATGTCTTGCGGATCGGAGGTTGGTACTGATGCAATACGCCGCTGGCAACATGTCGTGCGGATCGGAGGTTGGTACTGAAGCAACACGCCGCTGGCAACTTGCCTTGCAGATCGGAGGTTGGTACTAAAGCAATACACCGCTGGCAACTTAACTTGCGGATCGGAAGTTGGTACTGAAGCAATACGCCGCTGGCAACTTACCTTGCAGATCGGAGGTTGGTACTAAAGCAATAGACCGCTGGCAACTTACCTTGCGGATCAGAGGTTGGTACTGAAGTAATACGCGGCTGGCAACTTGCCTTGCAGATCGGAGGTTGGTACTAAAGCCATACGCCGCTGGCAACTTACCTTGCGGATCGGGGGATGGTACTGAAGCAATACGACGCTGGCAACATGTCTTGCGGATCGGAGGTTGGTACTGAAGCAACACGCCGCTGGCAACATGTCTTGCAGATCGGAGGTTGGTAGTAAAGCTATACGCCGCTGGCAACTTACCTTGCGGATCGGAGGTTGGTACTGAAGCAATACGCCGCTGGCAACATGTCTTGCGGATCGGAGGTTGGTACTGAAGCAACACGCCGCTGGCAACTTGGCTTGCATATCGGAGGTTGGTACTAAAGCTATAGGCCGCTGGAAACTTGACTTGCAGATCGGAGGTTGGTACTAAAGCAATACACCGCTGGCAACTTATCTTGCGGATCGGAAGTTGGTACTGAAGCAATACGCCGCTGGCAACATGTCTTGCGGATCGGAGGTTGGTAATGAAGCAACACGCCGCTGGCAACTTACCTTGCAGATCGGAGGTTGGTACTAAAGCAATAGACCGCTGGCAACTTACCTTGCGGATCAGAGGTTGGTACTGAAGTAATACGCGGCTGGCAACATGTCTTGCACTTCGGAGGTTGGTACTAAAGCTATAGGCCGCTGGCAACATGTCTTGCAGATCGGAGGTTGGTACTGAAGCAACACGCCGCTGGCAACTTGCCTTGCAGATCGGAGGTTGGTACTAAAGCAATACACCGCTGGCAACTTAACTTGCGGATCGGAAGTTGGTACTGAAGCAATACGCCGCTGGCAACATGTCTTGCAGATCGGAGGTTGGTACTAAATCTATAGGCCGCTGGAAACATGTCTTGCAGATCGGAGATTGGTACTGAAGCAATACACCGCTGGCAACTTGCCTTGCAGATCGGAGGTTGGTACTAAAGCCATACGCCGCTGGCAACTTACCTTGCGGATCGGAGGTTGGTACTGAAGCAATACGCCGCTGGCAACATGTCTTGCGGATCGGAGGTTGGTACTGAAGCAACACGCCGCTGGCAACTTGGCTTGCAGATCGGAGGTTGGTACTAAAGCTATAGGCCGCTGGAAACTTGACTTGCAGATCGGAGGTTGGTACTAAAGCAATACACCGCTGGCAACTTACCTTGCGGATCGGAGGTTGGTACTGAAGCAATACGCCGCTGGCAACATGTCTTGCAGATCGGAGGTTGGTACTAAAGCTATAGGCCGCTGGAAACATGTCTTGCAGATCGGAGATTGGTACTGAAGCAATACACCGCTGGCAACTTGCCTTGCAGATCGGAGGTTGGTACTAAAGCCATACGCCGCTGGCAACTTGCCTTGCAGATCGGAGATTGGTACTGAAGCAATACACCGCTGGCAACATGCCTTGCAGATCGGAGGTTGGTACTAAAGCAATACACCGCTGGCAACTTACCTTGCAGATCGGAGGTTGGTACTAAAGCAATACACCGCTGGCAACTTACCTTGCGGATCGGAGGTTGGTACTGAAGCAATACGCCGCTGGCAACATGTCGTGCGGATCGGAGGTTGGTACTGAAGCAACACGCCGCTGGCAACTTGCCTTGCAGATCGGAGGTTGGTACTAAAGCAATACACCGCTGGCAACTTACCTTGCGGATCGGAGGTTGGTACTGAAGCAATACGCCGCTGGCAACATGTCTTGCAGATCGGAGGTTGGTACTGAAGCAATACGCCGCTGGAAACATGTCTTGCAGATCGGAGGTTGATACTAAAGCAATACGCCGCTGGTAACTTACCTTGCGGATCGGAGGTTGGTACTGAAGCAATACGCCGCTGGAAACATGTCTTGCAGATCAGAGGTTGGTACTAAAGCAGTACACCGCCGGCAACTTACCTTGCGCATCGGAGGTTGGTACTGAAGCAACACGCCGCTGGCAACTTGCCTTGCAGATCGGAGGTTGGTACTAAAGCAATACACCGCTGGCAACTTAACTTGCAGATCGGAGGTTGGTACTAAAGCTATAGGCCACTGGAAACTTGACTTGCAGATCGGAGGTTGGTACTAAAGCAATACATCGCTGGCAACTTACATTGCAGATCGGAGGTTGGTACTAAAGCAATACACCGCTGGCAACTTACCTTGCGGATCGGAGGTTGGTACTGAAGCAATACGCCGCTGGCAACATGTGTTGCAGATCGGAGGTTGGTACTAAAGCAGTACACCGCCGGCAACTTACCTTGCGCATCGGAGGTTGGTACTGAAGCAACACGCCGCTGGCAACATGTCTTGCAGATCGGAGGTTGGTACTGAAGCAATACGCCGCTGGAAACATGTCTTGCAGATCAGAGGTTGGTACTAAAGCAGTACACCGCCGGCAACTTACCTTGCGCATCGGAGGTTGGTACTGAAGCAATACGCCGCTGGCAACATGTCTTGCAGATCGGAGGTTGGTACTAAAGCTATAGGCCGCTGGAAACTTGGCTTGCAGATCGGACGTTGGTACTGAAGCAATACGCCGCTGGAAACATGTATTGCAGATCGGAGGTTGGTACTAAAGCAATACACCGCTGACAACTTACCTTGCGCATCGGAGATTGGTACTGAAGCAATACACCGCTGGCAACATGTTTTGCAGATCGGAGGTTGGTACTAAAGCAATACACCGCTGCCAACTTACATTGCAGATCGGAGGTTTTTACTAAAGCAATACACCGCTGGCAACTTACCTTGCAGATCGGAGGTTGGTACTAAAGCTATAGGCCGCTGGAAACTTGGCTTGCAGATCGGACGTTGGTACTGAAGCAATACGCCGCTGGAAACATGTATTGCAGATCGGAGGTTGGTAATGAAGCAACACGCCGCTGGCAACTTACCTTGCAGATCGGAGGTTGGTACTAAAGCAATAGACCGCTGGCAACTTACCTTGCGGATCAGAGGTTGGTACTGAAGTAATACGCGGCTGGCAACATGTCTTGCAGTTCGGAGGTTGGTACTAAAGCTATAGGCCGCTGGCAACATGTCTTGCAGATCGGAGGTTGGTACTGAAGCAACACGCCGCTGGCAACTTGCCTTGCAGATCGGAGGTTGGTACTAAAGCAATACACCGCTGGCAACTTAACTTGCGGATCGGAAGTTGGTACTGAAGCAATACGCCGCTGGCAACATGTCTTGCAGATCGGAGGTTGGTACTAAAGCTATAGGCCGCTGGAAACATGTCTTGCAGATCGGAAATTGGTACTGAAGCAATACACCGCTGGCAACTTGCCTTGCAGATCGGAGGTTGGTACTAAAGCCATACGCCGCTGGCAACATACCTTGCGGATCGGAGGTTGGTACTGAAGCAATACGCCGCTGGCAACATGTCTTGCGGATCGGAGGTTGGTACTGAAGCAACACGCCGCTGGCAACTTGGCTTGTATATCGGAGGTTGGTACTAAAGCTATAGGCCGCTGGAAACTTGACTTGCAGATCGGAGGTTGGTACTAAAGCAATACACCGCTGGCAACTTACCTTGCGGATCGGAGGTTGGTACTGAAGCAATACGCCGCTGGCAACATGTCTTGCAGATCGGAGGTTGGTACTAAAGCTATAGGCCGCTGAAAACATGTCTTGTAGATCGGAGATTGGTACTGAAGCAATACACCGCTGGCAACTTGCCTTGCAGAACGGAGGTTGGTACTAAAGCCATACGCCGCTGGCAACTTGCCTTGCAGATCGGAGATTGATACTGAAGCAATACACCGCTGGCAACATGGCTTGCAGATCGGAGGTTGGTACTAAAGCAATACGCCGCTGGCAACTTACCTTGCAGATCGGAGGTTGGTACTAAAGCAATACACCGCTGGCAACTTGCCTTGCAGATCGGAGGTTGGTACTAAAGCCATACGCCGCTGGCAACTTACCTTGCGGATCGGAGGTTGGTACTGAAGCAATACGCCGCTGGCAACATGTCTTGCGGATCGGAGGTTGGTACTGAAGCAATACGCCGCTGGCAACATGTCGTGCGGATCGGAGGTTGGTACTGAAGCAACACGCCGCTGGCAACTTGCCTTGCAGATCGGAGGTTGGTACTAAAGCAATACACCGCTGGCAACTTAACTTGCGGATCGGAAGTTGGTACTGAAGCAATACGCCGCTGGCAACTTACCTTGCAGATCGGAGGTTGGTACTAAAGCAATAGACCGCTGGCAACTTACCTTGCGGATCAGAGGTTGGTACTGAAGTAATACGCGGCTGGCAACTTGCCTTGCAGATCGGAGGTTGGTACTAAAGCCATACGCCGCTGGCAACTTACCTTGCGGATCGGGGGATGGTACTGAAGCAATACGACGCTGGCAACATGTCTTGCGGATCGGAGGTTGGTACTGAAGCAACACGCCGCTGGCAACATGTCTTGCAGATCGGAGGTTGGTAGTAAAGCTATACGCCGCTGGCAACTTACCTTGCGGATCGGAGGTTGGTACTGAAGCAATACGCCGCTGGCAACATGTCTTGCGGATCGGAGGTTGGTACTGAAGCAACACGCCGCTGGCAACTTGGCTTGCATATCGGAGGTTGGTACTAAAGCTATAGGCCGCTGGAATCTTGACTTGCAGATCGGAGGTTGGTACTAAAGCAATACACCGCTGGCAACTTATCTTGCGGATCGGAAGTTGGTACTGAAGCAATACGCCGCTGGCAACATGTCTTGCGGATCGGAGGTTGGTAATGAAGCAACACGCCGCTGGCAACTTACCTTGCAGATCGGAGGTTGGTACTAAAGCAATAGACCGCTGGCAACTTACCTTGCGGATCAGAGGTTGGTACTGAAGTAATACGCGGCTGGCAACATGTCTTGCACTTCGGAGGTTGGTACTAAAGCTATAGGCCGCTGGCAACATGTCTTGCAGATCGGAGGTTGGTACTGAAGCAACACGCCGCTGGCAACTTGCCTTGCAGATCGGAGGTTGGTACTAAAGCAATACACCGCTGGCAACTTAACTTGCGGATCGGAAGTTGGTACTGAAGCAATACGCCGCTGGCAACATGTCTTGCAGATCGGAGGTTGGTACTAAATCTATAGGCCGCTGGAAACATGTCTTGCAGATCGGAGATTGGTACTGAAGCAATACACCGCTGGCAACTTGCCTTGCAGATCGGAGGTTGGTACTAAAGCCATACGCCGCTGGCAACTTACCTTGCGGATCGGAGGTTGGTACTGAAGCAATACGCCGCTGGCAACATGTCTTGCGGATCGGAGGTTGGTACTGAAGCAACACGCCGCTGGCAACTTGCCTTGCAGATCGGAGGTTGGTACTAAAGCTATAGGCCGCTGGAAACTTGACTTGCAGATCGGAGGTTGGTACTAAAGCAATACACCGCTGGCAACTTACCTTGCGGATCGGAAGTTGGTACTGAAGCAATACGCCGCTGGCAACATGTCTTGCAGATCGGAGGTTGGTACTAAAGCTATAGGCCGCTGGAAACATGTCTTGCAGATCGGAGATTGGTACTGAAGCAATACACCGCTGGCAACTTGCCTTGCAGATCGGAGGTTGGTACTAAAGCCATACGCCGCTGGCAACTTGCCTTGCAGATCGGAGATTGGTACTGAAGCAATACACCGCTGGCAACATGGCTTGCAGATCGGAGGTTGGTACTAAAGCAATACACCGCTGGCAACTTACCTTGCAGATCGGAGGTTGGTACTAAAGCAATACACCGCTGGCAACTTACCTTGCGGATCGGAGGTTGGTACTGAAGCAATACGCCGCTGGCAACATGTCGTGCGGATCGGAGGTTGGTACTGAAGCAACACGCCGCTGGCAACTTGCCTTGCAGATCGGAGGTTGGTACTAAAGCAATACACCGCTGGCAACTTACCTTGCGGATCGGAGGTTGGTACTGAAGCAATACGCCGCTGGCAACATGTCTTGCAGATCGGAGGTTGGTACTGAAGCAATACGCCGCTGGAAACATGTCTTGCAGATCGGAGGTTGATACTAAAGCAATACGCCGCTGGTAACTTACCTTGCGGATCGGAGGTTGGTACTGAAGCAATACGCCGCTGGAACATGTCTTGCAGATCAGAGGTTGGTACTAAAGCAGTACACCGCCGGCAACTTACCTTGCGCATCGGAGGTTGGTACTGAAGCAACACGCCGCTGGCAACTTGCCTTGCAGATCGGAGGTTGGTACTAAAGCAATACACCGCTGGCAACTTAACTTGCAGATCGGAGGTTGGTACTAAAGCTATAGGCCACTGGAAACTTGACTTGCAGATCGGAGGTTGGTACTAAAGCAATACATCGCTGGCAACTTACATTGCAGATCGGAGGTTGGTACTAAAGCAATACACCGCTGGCAACTTACCTTGCGGATCGGAGGTTGGTACTGAAGCAATACGCCGCTGGCAACATGTGTTGCAGATCGGAGGTTGGTACTAAAGCAGTACACCGCCGGCAACTTACCTTGCGCATCGGAGGTTGGTACTGAAGCAACACGCCGCTGGCAACTTGCCTTGCAGATCGGAGGTTGGTACTAAAGCAATACACCGCTGGCAACTTGACTTGCAGATCGGAGGTTGGTACTGAAGCAATACGCCGCTGGAAACATGTCTTGCAGATCAGAGGTTGGTACTAAAGCAGTACACCGCCGGCAACTTACCTTGCGCATCGGAGGTTGGTACTGAAGCAATACGCCGCTGGCAACATGTCTTGCAGATCGGAGGTTGGTACTAAAGCTATAGGCCGCTGGAAACTTGGCTTGCAGATCGGACGTTGGTACTGAAGCAATACGCCGCTGGAAACATGTATTGCAGATCGGAGGTTGGTACTAAAGCAATACACCGCTGACAACTTACCTTGCGCATCGGAGATTGGTACTGAAGCAATACACCGCTGGCAACATGTTTTGCAGATCGGAGGTTGGTACTAAAGCAATACACCGCTGCCAACTTACATTGCAGATCGGAGGTTTTTACTAAAGCAATACACCGCTGGCAACTTACCTTGCAGATCGGAGGTTGGTACTAAAGCTATAGGCCGCTGGAAACTTGGCTTGCAGATCGGACGTTGGTACTGAAGCAATACGCCGCTGGAAACATGTATTGCAGATCGGAGGTTGGTACTAAAGCAATACACCGCTGACAACTTACCTTGCAGATCGGAGGTTGGTACTAAAGTTATAGGCCGCTGGAAACTTGACTTGCAGATCGGAGGTTGGTACTGAAGCAATACGCCGCTGGCAGCTTGCCTTGCAGATCGGAGGTTGGTACTAAAGCTATAGGCCGCTGGAAACTTGACTTGCATATCGGAGGTTGGTACTGAAGCAATACGCCGCTGGCAACATGTCTTGCGGATCGGAGGTTGGTACTGAAGCAACACGCCGCTGGCAGCTTGCCTTGCAGATCGGAGGTTGCTACTAAAGCTATACGCCGCTGGAAACTTGACTTGCAGATCGGAGGTTGGTACTGAAGCAATACGCCGCTGGAAACATGTCTTGCAGATCGGAGGTTGGTACTGAAGCAATACGCCGCTGGAAACTTGACTTGCAGATCGGAGGTTGGTGCTGAAGCAATACGCCGCTGGCAACATGTCTTGCAGATCGGAGGTTGGTACTAAAGCTATAGGCCGCTGGAAACTTGACTTGCAGATCGGAGGTTGGTACTGAAGCAATACGCCGCTGGAAACATGTCTTGCAGATCGGAGGTTGGTACTGAAGCAATACGCCGCTGGAATCTTGACTTGCAGATCGGAGGTTGGTACTGAAGCAATACGCCGCTGGAAACATGTCTTGCAGATCAGAGGTTGGTACTAAAGGAGTACACCGCTGGCTACTTACCTTGCGCATCGGAGGTTGGTACTGAAGCAACACGCCGCTGGTAACTTGCCTTGCAGATCGGAGGTTGGTACTAACGCAATACACCGCTGGTAACTTGACTTGCAGATCGGAGGTTGGTACTGAAGCAATACGCCACTGGAAACTTGACTTGCGGATCGGAGGTTGGTACTGAAGCAATACGCCGCTGGCAACATGTCTTGCGGATCGGAGGTTGGTACTGAAGCAACACGCCGCTGGCAGCTTGCCTTGCAGATCGGAGGTTGGTACTAAAGCTATAGGCCGCTGGAAACTTGACTTGCAGATCGGAGATTGGTACTGAAGCAATACACCGCTGGCAACATGTCTTGCGGATCGGAGGTTGGTACTGAAGCAACACGCCGCTGGCAGCTTGCCTTGCAGATCGGAGGTTGGTACTAACGCAATACACCGCTGGCAACTTGACTTGCAGATCGGAGGTTGGTACTGAAGCAATACGCCACTGGAAACTTGACTTGCGGATCGGAGGTTGGTACTGAAGCAATACGCCGCTGGCAACATGTCTTGCGGATCGGAGGTTGGTACTGAAGCAACACGCCGCTGGCAGCTTGCCTTGCAGATCGGAGGTTGGTACTAAAGCTATAGGCCGCTGGAAACTTGACTTGCAGATCGGAGATTGGTACTGAAGCAATACACCGCTGGCAACATGTCTTGCAGATCGGAGGTTGGTACTAAAGCAATACATCGCTGGTAACTTACCTTGCGGATCAGAGGTTGGTACTGAAGCAATACGCCGCTGGCAACATGTCTTGCAGATCGGAGGTTGGTACTAAAGCTATAGGCCGCTGGAAACTTGGCTTGCAGATCGGAGGTTGGTACTGAAGCAATACGCCGCTGGCAACATGTCTTGCAGATCGGAGGTTGGTACTAAAGCTATAGGCCGCTGGAAACATGTCTTGCAGATCGGAGATTGGTACTGAAGCAATACACCGCTGGCAACTTGCCTTGCAGATCGGAGGTTGGTACTAAAGCCATACGCCGCTGGCAACTTGCCTTGCAGATCGGAGATTGGTACTGAAGCAATACACCGCTGGCAACATGGCTTGCAGATCGGAGGTTGGTACTAAAGCAATACACCGCTGGCAACTTACCTTGCAGATCGGAGGTTGGTACTAAAGCAATACACCGCTGGCAACTTACCTTGCGGATCGGAGGTTGGTACTGAAGCAATACGCCGCTGGCAACATGTCGTGCGGATCGGAGGTTGGTACTGAAGCAACACGCCGCTGGCAACTTGCCTTGCAGATCGGAGGTTGGTACTAAAGCAATACACCGCTGGCAACTTACCTTGCGGATCGGAGGTTGGTACTGAAGCAATACGCCGCTGGCAACATGTCTTGCAGATCGGAGGTTGGTACTGAAGCAATACGCCGCTGGAAACATGTCTTGCAGATCGGAGGTTGATACTAAAGCAATACGCCGCTGGTAACTTACCTTGCGGATCGGAGGTTGGTACTGAAGCAACACGCCGCTGGAAACATGTCTTGCAGATCGGAGGTTGGTACTAAAGCAAAACACTGCTGGCAACTTACCTTGCGGATCGGAGGTTGGTACTGAAGCAATACGCCGCTGGCAACTTGACTTGCAGATCGGAGGTTGGTACTGAAGCAATACGCCGCTGGAAACATGTCTTGCAGATCGGAGGTTGGTACTGAAGCAATACGCCGCTGGAAACTTGACTTGCAGATCGGAGGTTGGTACTGAAGCAATACGCCGCTGGAAAGATGTATTGCAGATCGGAGGTTGGTACTAAAGCAATACACCGCTGGCAACTTACCTTGCGCATCGGAGGTTGGTACTGAAGCAATACGCCGCTGGAAACTTGACTTGCAGATCGGAGGTTTTTACTGAAGCAATACGCCGCTGGAAACATGTCTTGCAGATCACAGGTTGGTACTAAAGCAGTACACCGCCGGCAACTTACCTTGCGCATCGGAGGTTGGTACTGAAGCAACACGCCGCTGGCAACTTGCCTTGCAGATCGGAGGTTGGTACTAAAGCAATACACCGCTGGCAACTTACCTTGCGGATCGGAGGTTGGTACTGAAGCAATACGCCGCTGGCAACATGTCTTGCAGATCGGAGGTTGGTACTGAAGCAATACGCCGCTGGAAACATGTCTTGCAGATCGGAGGTTGATACTAAAGCAATACGCCGCTGGTAACTTACCTTGCGGATCGGAGGTTGGTACTGAAGCAACACGCCGCTGGAAACATGTCTTGCAGATCGGAGGTTGGTACTAAAGCAAAACACTGCTGGCAACTTACCTTGCGGATCGGAGGTTTCTACTGAAGCAATACGCCGCTGGCAACTTGACTTGCAGATCGGAGGTTGGTACTGAAGCAATACGCCGCTGGAAACATGTCTTGCAGATCGGAGGTTGGTACTGAAGCAATACGCCGCTGGAAACTTGACTTGCAGATCGGAGGTTGGTACTGAAGCAATACGCCGCTGGAAAGATGTATTGCAGATCGGAGGTTGGTACTAAAGCAATACACCGCTGGCAACTTACCTTGCGCATCGGAGGTTGGTACTGAAGCAATACGCCGCTGGAAACTTGACTTGCAGATCGGAGGTTTTTACTGAAGCAATACGCCGCTGGAAACATGTCTTGCAGATCACAGGTTGGTACTAAAGCAGTACACCGCCGGCAACTTACCTTGCGCATCGGAGGTTGGTACTGAAGCAACACGCCGCTGGCAACTTGCCTTGCAGATCGGAGGTTGGTACTAAAGCAATACACCGCTGGCAACTTAACTTGCAGATCGGAGGTTGGTACTAAAGCTATAGGCCACTGGAAACTTGACTTGCAGATCGGAGGTTGGTACTAAAGCAATACACCGCTGGCAACTTACATTGCAGATCGGAGGTTGGTACTAAAGCAATACACCGCTGGCAACTTACCTTGCGGATCGGAGGTTGGTACTAAAGCTATACGCCGCTGGAAACTTGACTTGCAGATCGGAGGTTGGTACTAAAGCAATACACCGCTGGCAACTTAACTTGCAGATCGGAGGTTGGTACTAAAGCTATACGTCGCTGGCAACTTGCCTTGCAGATCGGAGGTTGGTACTAAAGCAATACACCGCTGGCAACTTAACTTGCAGATCGGAGGTTGGTACTAAAGCTATACGCCGCTGGAAACTTGACTTGCGGATCGGAGGTTGGTACTAAAGCTATACGCCGCTGGAAACTTGACTTGCAGATCGGAGGTTGGTACTAAAGCAATACACCGCTGGCAACTTAACTTGCAGATCGGAGGTTGGTACTAAAGCTATACGCCGCTGGCAACTTGCCTTGCAGATCGGAGGTTGGTACTAAAGCAATACACCGCTGGCAACTTAACTTGCAGATCGGAGGTTGGTACTAAAGCTATACGCCGCTGGAAACTTGACTTGCAGATCGGAGGTTGGTACTGAAGCAATACGCCGCTGGAAACTTGACTTGCAGATCGGAGGTTGGTACTGAAGCAATACGCCGCTGGAAACATGTCTTGCAGATCGGAGGTTGGTACTAAAGCTATAGGCCGCTGGAAACTTGACTTGCAGATCGGAGATTGGTACTGAAGCAATACACCGCTGGCAACATGTCTTGCAGATCGGAGGTTGGTACTAAAGCAATACATCGCTGGTAACTTACCTTGCGGATCAGAGGTTGGTACTGAAGCAATACGCCGCTGGCAACATGTCTTGCAGATCGGAGGTTGGTACTAAAGCTATAGGCCGCTGGAAACATGTCTTGCAGATCGGAGATTGGTACTGAAGCAATACACCGCTGGCAACTTGCCTTGCAGATCGGAGATTGGTACTAAAGCCATACGCCGCTGGCAACTTGCCTTGCAGATCGGAGATTGGTACTGAAGCAATACACCGCTGGCAACTTACCTTGCAGATCGGAGGTTGGTACTAAAGCAATACACCGCTGGCAACTTACCTTGCGGATCGGAGGTTGGTACTGAAGCAATACGCCGCTGGCAACATGTCGTGCGGATCGGAGGTTGGTACTGAAGCAACACGCCGCTGGCAACTTGCCTTGCAGATCGGAGGTTGGTACTAAAGCAATACACCGCTGGCAACTTACCTTGCGGATCGGAGGTTGGTACTGAAGCAATACGCCGCTGGCAACATGTCTTGCAGATCGGAGGTTGGTACTGAAGCAATACGCCGCTGGAAACATGTCTTGCAGATCGGAGGTTGATACTAAAGCAATACGCCGCTGGTAACTTACCTTGCGGATCGGAGGTTGGTACTGAAGCAACACGCCGCTGGAAACATGTCTTGCAGATCGGAGGTTGGTACTAAAGCAAAACACTGCTGGCAACTTACCTTGCGGATCGGAGGTTTCTACTGAAGCAATACGCCGCTGGCAACTTGACTTGCAGATCGGAGGTTGGTACTGAAGCAATACGCCGCTGGAAACATGTCTTGCAGATCGGAGGTTGGTACTGAAGCAATACGCCGCTGGAAACTTGACTTGCAGATCGGAGGTTGGTACTGAAGCAATACGCCGCTGGAAAGATGTATTGCAGATCGGAGGTTGGTACTAAAGCAATACACCGCTGGCAACTTACCTTGCGCATCGGAGGTTTTTACTGAAGCAATACGCCGCTGGAAACTTGACTTGCAGATCGGAGGTTTTTACTGAAGCAATACGCCGCTGGAAACATGTCTTGCAGATCACAGGTTGGTACTAAAGCAGTACACCGCCGGCAACTTACCTTGCGCATCGGAGGTTGGTACTGAAGCAACACGCCGCTGGCAACTTGCCTTGCAGATCGGAGGTTGGTACTAAAGCAATACACCGCTGGCAACTTACCTTGCGGATCGGAGGTTGGTACTGAAGCAATACGCCGCTGGCAACATGTCTTGCAGATCGGAGGTTGGTACTGAAGCAATACGCCGCTGGAAACATGTCTTGCAGATCGGAGGTTGATACTAAAGCAATACGCCGCTGGTAACTTACCTTGCGGATCGGAGGTTGGTACTGAAGCAACACGCCGCTGGAAACATGTCTTGCAGATCGGAGGTTGGTACTAAAGCAAAACACTGCTGGCAACTTACCTTGCGGATCGGAGGTTTCTACTGAAGCAATACGCCGCTGGCAACTTGACTTGCAGATCGGAGGTTGGTACTGAAGCAATACGCCGCTGGAAACATGTCTTGCAGATCGGAGGTTGGTACTGAAGCAATACGCCGCTGGAAACTTGACTTGCAGATCGGAGGTTGGTACTGAAGCAATACGCCGCTGGAAAGATGTATTGCAGATCGGAGGTTGGTACTAAAGCAATACACCGCTGGCAACTTACCTTGCGCATCGGAGGTTGGTACTGAAGCAATACGCCGCTGGAAACTTGACTTGCAGATCGGAGGTTTTTACTGAAGCAATACGCCGCTGGAAACATGTCTTGCAGATCACAGGTTGGTACTAAAGCAGTACACCGCCGGCAACTTACCTTGCGCATCGGAGGTTGGTACTGAAGCAACACGCCGCTGGCAACTTGCCTTGCAGATCGGAGGTTGGTACTAAAGCAATACACCGCTGGCAACTTAACTTGCAGATCGGAGGTTGGTACTAATGCTATAGGCCACTGGAAACTTGACTTGCAGATCGGAGGTTGGTACTAAAGCAATACACCGCTGGCAACTTACATTGCAGATCGGAGGTTGGTACTAAAGCAATACACCGCTGGCAACTTACCTTGCGGATCGGAGGTTGGTACTAAAGCTATACGCCGCTGGAAACTTGACTTGCAGATCGGAGGTTGGTACTAAAGCAATACACCGCTGGCAACTTAACTTGCAGATCGGAGGTTGGTACTAAAGCTATACGCCGCTGGCAACTTGCCTTGCAGATCGGAGGTTGGTACTAAAGCAATACACCGCTGGCAACTTAACTTGCAGATCGGAGGTTGGTACTAAAGCTATACGCCGCTGGAAACTTGACTTGCAGATCGGAGGTTGGTACTGAAGCAATACGCCGCTGGAAACTTGACTTGCAGATCGGAGGTTGGTACTGAAGCAATACGCCGCTGGAAACATGTCTTGCAGATCGGAGGTTGGTACTAAAGCTATAGGCCGCTGGAAACTTGACTTGCAGATCTTAGATTGGTACTGAAGCAATACACCGCTGGCAACATGTCTTGCAGATCGGAGGTTGGTACTAAAGCAATACATCGCTGGTAACTTACCTTGCGGATCAGAGGTTGGTACTGAAGCAATACGCCGCTGGCAACATGTCTTGCAGATCGGAGGTTGGTACTAAAGCTATAGGCCGCTGGAAACATGTCTTGCAGATCGGAGATTGGTACTGAAGCAATACACCGCTGGCAACTTGCCTTGCAGATCGGAGGTTGGTACTAAAGCCATACGCCGCTGGCAACTTGCCTTGCAGATCGGAGATTGGTACTGAAGCAATACACCGCTGGCAACATGGCTTGCAGATCGGAGGTTGGTACTAAAGCAATACACCGCTGGCAACTTACCTTGCAGATCGGAGGTTGGTACTAAAGCAATACACCGCTGGCAACTTACCTTGCGGATCGGAGGTTGGTACTGAAGCAATACGCCGCTGGCAACATGTCGTGCGGATCGGAGGTTGGTACTGAAGCAACACGCCGCTGGCAACTTGCCTTGCAGATCGGAGGTTGGTACTAAAGCAATACACCGCTGGCAACTTACCTTGCGGATCGGAGGTTGGTACTGAAGCAATACGCCGCTGGCAACATGTCTTGCAGATCGGAGGTTGGTACTGAAGCAATACGCCGCTGGAAACATGTCTTGCAGATCGGAGGTTGATACTAAAGCAATACACCGCTGGTAACTTACCTTGCGGATCGGAGGTTGGTACTGAAGCAACACGCCGCTGGAAACATGTCTTGCAGATCGGAGGTTGGTACTAAAGCAAAACACTGCTGGCAACTTACCTTGCGGATCGGAGGTTTCTACTGAAGCAATACGCCGCTGGCAACATGTCTTGCAGATCGGAGGTTGGTACTGAAGCAATACGCCGCTGGAAACATGTCTTGCAGATCGGAGGTTGATACTAAAGCAATACACCGCTGGCAACTTACCTTGCAGATCTGAGGTTGCTACTAAAGCTATACGCCGCTGGAAACTTGACTTGCAGATCGGAGGTTGGTACTGAAGCAATACGCCGCTGGAAAGATGTATTGCAGATCGGAGGTTGGTACTAAAGCAATACACCGCTGGCAACTTACCTTGCGCATCGGAGGTTGGTACTGAAGCAATACGCCGCTGGAAACTTGACTTGCAGATCGGAGGTTTTTACTGAAGCAATACGCCGCTGGAAACATGTCTTGCAGATCGGAGGTTGGTACTGAAGCAATACGCCGCTGGAAACATGTCTTGCAGATCGGAGGTTGGTACTGAAGCAATACGCCGCTGGAAACTTGACTTGCAGATCGGAGGTTGGTACTGAAGCAATACGCCGCTGGAAAGATGTATTGCAGATCGGAGGTTGGTACTAAAGCAATACACCGCTGGCAACTTACCTTGCGCATCGGAGGTTGGTACTGAAGCAATACGCCGCTGGAAACTTGACTTGCAGATCGGAGGTTTTTACTGAAGCAATACGCCGCTGGAAACATGTCTTGCAGATCAGAGGTTGGTACTAAAGCAGTACACCGCCGGCAACTTACCTTGCGCATCGGAGGTTGGTACTGAAGCAACACGCCGCTGTCAACTTGCCTTGCAGATCGGAGGTTGGTACTAAAGCAATACACCGCTGGCAACTTAACTTGCAGATCGGAGGTTGGTACTAAAGCTATAGGCCACTGGAAACTTGACTTGCGGATCGGAGGTTGGTACTGAAGCAATACGCCGCTGGCAACATGTCTTGCGGATCGGAGGTTGGTACTGAAGCAACACGCCGCTGGCAGCTTGCCTTGCAGATCGGAGGTTGGTACTGAAGCTATAGGCCGCTGGAAACTTGACTTGCAGATCGGAGATTGGTACTGAAGCAATACACCGCTGGCAACATGTCTTGCAGATCGGAGGTTGGTACTAAAGCAATACATCGCTGGTAACTTACCTTGCGGATCAGAGGTTGGTACTGAAGCAATACGCCGCTGGCAACATGTCTTGCAGATCGGAGGTTGGTACTAAAGCTATAGGCCGCTGGAAACTTGGCTTGCAGATCGGAGGTTGGTACTGAAGCAATACGCCGCTGGCAACATGTCTTGCAGATCGGAGGTTGGTACTGAAGCAATACGCCGCTGGAAACTTGACTTGCAGATCGGAGGTTGGTACTGAAGCAATACGCCGCTGGAAAGATGTATTGCAGATCGGAGGTTGGTACTAAAGCAATACACCGCTGGCAACTTACCTTGCGCATCGGAGGTTGGTACTGAAGCAATACGCCGCTGGAAACTTGACTTGCAGATCGGAGGTTTTTACTGAAGCAATACGCCGCTGGAAACATGTCTTGCAGATCAGAGGTTGGTACTAAAGCAGTACACCGCCGGCAACTTACCTTGCGCATCGGAGGTTGGTACTGAAGCAACACGCCGCTGGCAACTTGCCTTGCAGATCGGAGGTTGGTACTAAAGCAATACACCGCTTGCAACTTAACTTGCAGATCGGAGGTTGGTACTAAAGCTATAGGCCACTGGAAACTTGACTTGCAGATCGGAGGTTGGTACTAAAGCAATACATCGCTGGCAACTTACATTGCAGATCGGAGGTTGGTACTAAAGCAATACACCGCTGGCAACTTACCTTGCGGATCGGAGGTTGGTACTGAAGCAATACGCCGCTGGCAACATGTGTTGCAGATCGGAGGTTGGTACTAAAGCAGTACACCGCCGGCAACTTACCTTGCGCATCGGAGGTTGGTACTGAAGCAACACGCCGCTGGCAACTTGCCTTGCAGATCGGAGGTTGGTACTAAAGCAATACACCGCTGGCAACTTGACTTGCAGATCGGAGGTTGGTACTGAAGCAAGACGCCGCTGGAAACATGTCTTGCAGATCAGAGGTTGGTACTAAAGCAGTACACCGCCGGCAACTTACCTTGCGCATCGGAGGTTGGTACTGAAGCAATACGCCGCTGGCAACATGTCTTGCAGATCGGAGGTTGGTACTAAAGCTATAGGCCGCTGGAAACTTGGCTTGCAGATCGGACGTTGGTACTGAAGCAATACGCCGCTGGAAACATGTATTGCAGATCGGAGGTTGGTACTAAAGCAATACACCGCTGACAACTTACCTTGCGCATCGGAGATTGGTACTGAAGCAATACACCGCTGGCAACATGTTTTGCAGATCGGAGGTTGGTACTAAAGCAATACACCGCTGCCAACTTACATTGCAGATCGGAGGTTGGTACTAAAGCAATACACCGCTGCCAACTTACATTGCAGATCGGAGGTTGGTACTAAAGCAATACACCGCTGGCAACTTACCTTGCAGTTCGGAGGTTGGTACTAAAGCTATAGGCCGCTGGAAACTTGGCTTGCAGATCGGACGTTGGTACTGAAGCAATACGCCGCTGGAAACATGTATTGCAGATCGGAGGTTGGTAATAAAGCAATACACCGCTGACAACTTACCTTGCAGATCGGAGGTTGGTACTAAAGCTATAGGAGGCTGGAAACTTGACTTGCAGATCGGAGGTTGGTACTGAAGCAATACGCCGCTGGCAGCTTGCCTTGCAGATCGGAGGTTGGTACTAAAGCTATAGGCCGCTGGAAACTTGACTTGCATATCGGAGGTTGGTACTGAAGCAATACGCCGCTGGAAACAGGTCTTGCAGATCGGAGGTTGGTACTGAAGCAATACGCCGCTGGAAACTTGACTTGCAGATCGGAGGTTGGTGCTGAAGCAATACGCCGCTGGCAACATGTCTTGCAGATCGGAGGTTGGTACTAAAGCTATAGGCCGCTGGAAACTTGACTTGCAGATCGGAGGTTGGTACTGAAGCAATACGCCGCTGGAAACATGTCTTGCAGATCGGAGGTTGGTACTGAAGCAATACGCCGCTGGAATCTTGACTTGCAGATCGGAGGTTGGTACTGAAGCAATACGCCGCTGGAAACTTGACTTGCAGATCGGAGGTTGGTGCTGAAGCAATACGCCGCTGGCAACATGTCTTGCAGATCGGAGGTTGGTACTAAAGCTATAGGCCGCTGGAAACTTGACTTGCAGATCGGAGGTTGGTGCTGAAGCAATACGCCGCTGGCAACATGTCTTGCAGATCGGAGGTTGGTACTAAAGCTATAGGCCGCTGGAAACTTGACTTGCAGATCGGAGGTTGGTACTGAAGCAATACGCCGCTGGAAACATGTCTTGCAGATCGGAGGTTGGTACTGAAGCAATACGCCGCTGGAATCTTGACTTGCAGATCGGAGGTTGGTGCTGAAGCAATACGCCGCTGGCAACATGTCTTGCAGATCGGAGGTTGGTACTAAAGCTATAGGCCGCTGGAAACTTGACTTGCAGATCGGAGGTTGCTACTAAAGCTATACGCCGCTGGAAACTTACCTTGCGGATCGGGGTTTGGTAATGAAGCAATACGCTTCTGGCAACATGTCTTGCAGATCGGAGGTTGATACTAAAGCAATACACCGCTGGTAACTTACCTTGCGGATCGGAGGTTGGTACTGAAGCAACAAGCCGCTGGAAACATGTCTTGCAGATCGGAGGTTGGTACTAAAGCAATACACCGCTGGCAACTTACCTTGCGGATCGGAGGTTGGTACTGAAGCAATACGCCGCTGGCAACATGTCTTGCAGATCGGAGGTTGGTACTGAAGCAATACGCCGCTGGAAACATGTCTTGCAGATCGGAGGTTGGTACTAAAGCAAAACACTGCTGGCAACTTACCTTGCGGATCGGAGGTTTCTACTGAAGCAATACGCCGCTGGCAACATGTCTTGCAGATCGGAGGTTGGTACTGAAGCAATACGCCGCTGGAAACATGTCTTGCAGATCGGAGGTTGATACTAAAGCAATACACCGCTGGCAACTTACCTTGCAGATCGGAGGTTGCTACAAAAGCTATACGAGGCTGGCAACTTGACTTGCAGATCGGAGGTTGGTACTGAAGCAATACGCCGCTGGAAACATGTCTTGCAGATCGGAGGTTGTTACTGAAGCAATACGCCGCTGGAAACTTGACTTGCAGATCGGAGGTTGGTGCTGAAGCAATACGCCGCTGGCAACATGTCTTGCAGATCGGAGGTTGGTACTAAAGCTATAGGCCGCTGGAAACTTGACTTGCAGATCGGAGGTTGGTGCTGAAGCAATACGCCGCTGGCAACATGTCTTGCAGATCGGAGGTTGGTACTAAAGCTATAGGCCGCTGGAAACTTGACTTGCAGATCGGAGGTTGGTACTGAAGCAATACGCCGCTGGAAACATGTCTTGCAGATCGGAGGTTGGTACTGAAGCAATACGCCGCTGGAATCTTGACTTGCAGATCGGAGGTTGGTGCTGAAGCAATACGCCGCTGGCAACATGTCTTGCAGATCGGAGGTTGGTACTAAAGCTATAGGCCGCTGGAAACTTGACTTGCAGATCGGAGGTTGCTACTAAAGCTATACGCCGCTGGAAACTTACCTTGCGGATCGGGGTTTGGTAATGAAGCAATACGCTTCTGGCAACATGTCTTGCAGATCGGAGGTTGGTACTAAAGCAAAACACTGCTGGCAACTTACCTTGCGGATCGGAGGTTGGTACTGAAGCAATACGCCGCTGCCAACATGTCTTGCAGATCGGAGGTTGGTACTAAAGCAATACACCGCTGGCAACTTACATTGCAGATCGGAGGTTGGTACTAAAGCAATACACCGCTGGCAACTTACATTGCAGATCGGAGGTTGGTACTAAAGCAATACACCGATGGCAACTTACCTTGCGGATCGGAGGTTGGTACTGAAGCAATACACCGCGGGCAACTTACCTTACAGATCGGAGGTTGCTACTAAAGCTATACGCCGCTGGAAACTTGACTTGCAGATCGGAGGATGGTACTGAAGCAATACGCCGCTGGAAAGATGTATTGCAGATCGGAGGTTGGTACTAAAGCAATACACCGCTGGCAACTTACCTTGCGCATCGGAGGTTGGTACTGAAGCAATACCCCGCTGGAAACTTGACTTGCAGATCGGCGGTTGGTACTAAAGCAATACGCCGCTGGAAACTTGACTTGCAGAACGGAGGTTGCTACTAAAGCTATACGCCGCTGGAAACTTACCTTGCGGATCAGGGTTTGGTAATGAAGCAATACGCTTCTGGCAACATGTCTTGCAGATCGGAGGTTGATACTAAAGCAATACACCGCTGGTACCTTACCTTGCGGATCGGAGGTTGGTACTGAAGCAACAAGCCGCTGGAAACATGTCTTGCAGATCGGAGGTTGGTACTAAAGCAAAACACTGCTGGCAACTTACCTTGCGGATCGGAGGTTGGTACTGAAGCAATACGCCGCTGCCAACATGTCTTGCAGAGCGGAGGTTGGTACTAAAGCAATACACCGATGGCAACTTACCTTGCGGATCGGAGGTTGGTACTGAAGCAATACGCCGCTGGCAACATGTCTTGCAGATCGGAGGTTGGTACTGAAGCAATACGCCGCTGGAAACATGTCTTGCAGATCGGAGGTTGATACTAAAGCAATACACCGCTGGTAACTTACTTTGCGGATCGGAGGTTGGTACTGAAGCAACACGCCGCTGGAAACATGTCTTGCAGATCGGAGGTTGGTACTAAAGCTATAGGCCGCTGGAAACTTGACTTGCAGATCGGAGGTTGGTACTGAAGCAATACACCGCGGGCAACTTACCTTGCAGATCGGAGGTTGCTACTAAAGCTATACGCCGCTGGAAACTTGACTTGCAGATCGGAGGATGGTACTGAAGCAATACGCCGCTGGAAACATGTCTTGCAGATCGGAGGTTGGTGCTGAAGCAATACGCCGCTGGAAACTTACCTTGCGGATCAGGGTTTGGTAATGAAGCAATACGCTTCTGGCAACATGTCTTGCAGATCGGAGGTTGATACTAAAGCAATACACCGCTGGAAACATGTCTTGCAGATCAGAGGTTGCTACTAAATCTATACGCCGCTGGAAACTTACCTTGCGGATCAGCGTTTGGTAATGAAGCAATACGCTTCTGGCAACATGTCTTGCAGATCGGAGGTTGATACTAAAGCAATACACCGCTGGTACCTTACCTTGCGGATCGGAGGTTGGTACTGAAGCAATACGCCGCTGGCAACATGTCTTGCAGATCGGAGGTTGGTACTAAAGCTATAGGCCGCTGGAAACTTGGCTTGCAGATCGGACTTTGGTACTGAAGCAATACGCCGCTGGAAACTTGACTTGCAGATCGGAGGTTGGTACTGAAGCAATACGCCGCTGGAAACATGTCTTGCAGATCAGAGGTTGGTACTAAAGCAGTACACCGCCGGCAACTTACCTTGCGCATCGGAGGTTGGTACTGAAGCAATACGCCGCTGGCAACATGTCTTGCAGATCGGAGGTTGGTACTAAAGCTATAGGCCGCTGGAAACTTGGCTTGCAGATCGGACGTTGGTACTGAAGCAATACGCCGCTGCCAACATGTCTTGCAGATCGGAGGTTGGTACTAAAGCAATACACCGCTGGCAACTTACATTGCAGATCGGAGGTTGGTACTAAAGCAATACACCGCTGGCAACTTACCTTGCGGATCGGATGTTGGTACTGAAGCAATACGCCGGTGGAAACATGTCTTGCAGATCGGAGGTTGGTAATAAAGCAGTACACCGCCGGCAACTTACCTTGCGCATCGGAGGTTGGTACTGAAGCAATACGCCGCTGGCAACATGTCTTGCAGATCGGAGGTTGGTACTAAAGCTATAGGCCGCTGGAAACTTGACTTGCAGATTGGAGGTTGGTACTAAAGCAATACACCGCTGCCAACATGTCTTGCAGATCGGAGGTTGGTACTAAAGCAATACACCGCTGGCAACTTACCTTGCGCATCGGAGATTGGTACTGAAGCAATACGCCGCTGCCAACATGTCTTGCAGATCGGAGGTTGGTACTAAAGCAAAACACTGCTGGCAACTTACCTTGCGGATCGGAGGTTGGTACTGAAGCAATACGCCGCTCGAAACATGTCCTGCAGATCGGAGGTTGGTACTAAAGCAATACGCCGCTGGAAACTTGACTTGCAGATCGGAGGTTGGTACTGAAGCAATACGCCGCTGGCAACATGTCTTGCAGATCGGAGGTTGGTACTAAAGCTATAGGCCGCTGGAAACTTGGCTTGCAGATCGGACGTTGGTACTGAAGCAATACGCCGCTGGAAACATGTCTTGCAGATCGGAGGTTGATACTAAAGCAATACACCGCTGGCAACTTACCTTGCAGATCGGAGGTTGCTACTAAAGCTATACGCCGCTGGAAACTTGACTTGCAGATCGGAGGTTGGTACTGAAGCAATACGCCGCTGGAAACATGTCTTGCAGATCGGAGGTTGGTACTGAAGCAATACGCCGCTGGAAACTTGCCTTGCAGATCGGAGGTTGGTACTAAAGCAATACACCGCTGGCAACTTAACTAGCAGATCGGAGGTTGGTACTAAAGCAATACACCGCTGGCAACTTACCCTGCGGATCGGAGGTTGGTACTGAAGCAATACGCCGCTGGCAACATGTCTTGCAGATCGGAGGTTGATACTAAAGCAATACACCGCTGGTAACTTACTTTGCGGACCGGAGGTTGGTACTGAAGCAACACGCCGCTGGAAACATGTCTTGCAGATCGGAGGTTGGTACTAAAGCAAAACACTGCTGGCAACTTACCTTGCGTATCGGAGGTTTCTACTGAAGCAATACGCCGCTGGCAACATGTCTTGCAGATCGGAGGTTGGTACTGAAGCAATACGCCGCTGGAAACATGTCTTGCAGATCGGAGGTTGATACTAAAGCAATACACCGCTGGCAACTTACCTTGCAGATCGGAGGTTGCTACTAAAGCTATACGCCGCTGGAAACTTCACTTGCAGATCGGAGGTTGGTACTGAAGCAATACGCCGCTGGAAACATGTCTTGCAGATCGGAGGTTGGTACTGAAGCAATACGCCGCTGGAAACTTGACTTGCAGATCGGAGGTTGGTACTGAAGCAATACGCCGCTGGAAAGATGTATTGCAGATCGGAGGTTGGTACTAAAGCAATACACCGCTGGCAACTTACCTTGCGGATCGGAGGTTGGTACTGAAGCAATACGCCGCTGGCAACATGTCTTGCAGATCGGAGGTTGGTACTGAAGCAATACGCCGCTGGAAACATGTCTTGCAGATCGGAGGTTGATACTAAAGCAATACACCGCTGGTAACTTACCTTGCGGATCGGAGGTTGGTACTGAAGCAACACGCCGCTGGCAACTTGCCTTGCAGATCGGAGGTTGGTACTAAAGCAATACACCGCTGGCAACTTAACTTGCAGATCGGTGGTTGGTACTAAAGCTATAGGCCACTGGAAACTTGACTTGCAGATCGGAGGTTGGTACTAAAGCAATACACCGCTGGCAACTTACATTGCAGATCGGAGGTTGGTACTAAAGCAATACACCGCTGGCAACTTACCTTGCGGATCGGAGGTTGGTACTGAAAAACACGCCGCTGGAAACATGTCTTGCAGATCGGAGGTTGGTACTAAAGCTATAGGCCGCTGGAAACTTGGCTTGCAGATCGGACGTTGGTACTGAAGCAATACGCCGCTGGAAACTTCACTTGCAGATCGGAGGTTGGTACTGAAGCAATACGCCGCTGGAAACATGTCTTGCAGATCGGAGGTTGGTACTGAAGCAATACGCCGCTGGAAACTTGACTTGCAGATCGGAGGTTGGTACTGAAGCAATACGCCGCTGGAAAGATGTATTGCAGATCGGAGGTTGGTACTAAAGCAATACACCGCTGGCAACTTACCTTGCGGATCGGAGGTTGGTACTGAAGCAATACGCCGCTGGCAACATGTCTTGCAGATCGGAGGTTGGTACTGAAGCAATACGCCGCTGGAAACATGTCTTGCAGATCGGAGGTTGATACTAAAGCAATACACCGCTGGTAACTTACCTTGCGGATCGGAGGTTGGTACTGAAGCAACACGCCGCTGGCAACTTGCCTTGCAGATCGGAGGTTGGTACTAAAGCAATACACCGCTGGCAACTTAACTTGCAGATCGGTGGTTGGTACTAAAGCTATAGGCCACTGGAAACTTGACTTGCAGATCGGAGGTTGGTACTAAAGCAATACACCGCTGGCAACTTACATTGCAGATCGGAGGTTGGTACTAAAGCAATACACCGCTGGCAACTTACCTTGCGGATCGGAGGTTGGTACTGAAAAACACGCCGCTGGAAACATGTCTTGCAGATCGGAGGTTGGTACTAAAGCTATAGGCCGCTGGAAACTTGGCTTGCAGATCGGACGTTGGTACTGAAGCAATACGCCGCTGGAAACTTGACTTGCAGATCGGAGGTTGGTACTGAAGCAATACGCCGCTGGCAACATGTCTTGCAGATCGGAGGTTGGTACTAAAGCTATAGGCCGCTGGAAACTTGGCTTGCAGATCGGATGTTGGTACTGAAGCAATACGCCGCTGGAAACATGTCTTGCAGATCGGAGGTTGATACTAAAGCAATACACCGCTGGCAACTTACCTTGCAGATCGGAGGTTGCTACTAAAGCTATACGCCGCTGGAAACTTGACTTGCAGATCGGAGGTTGGTACTGAAGCAATACGCCGCTGGAAACATGTCTTGCAGATCGGAGGTTGGTACTGAAGCAATACGCCGCTGGAAACTTGACTTGCAGATCGGAGGTTGGTACTGAAGCAATACGCCGCTGGAAAGATGTATTGCAGATCGGAGGTTGGTACTAAAGCAATACACCGCTGGCAACTTACCTTGCGCATCGGAGGTTGGTACTGAAGCACTACGCCGCTGGAAACTTGACTTGCAGATCGGAGGTTTTTACAGAAGCAATACGCCGCTGGAAACATGTCTTGCAGATCAGAGGTTGGTACTAAAGCAGTACACCGCCGGCAACTTACCTTGCGCATCGGAGGTTGGTACTGAAGCAACACGCCGCTGGCAACTTGCCTTGCAGATCGGAGGTTGGTACTAAAGCAATACACCGCTGGCAACTTAACTTGCGCATCGGAGATTGGTACTGAAGCAATACGCCGCTGCCAACATGTCTTGCAGATCGGAGGTTGGTACTAAAGCAATACACCGCTGGCAACTTACATTGCAGATCGGAGGTTGGTACTAAAGCAATACACCGCTGGCAACTTGCCTTGCAGATCGGAGATTGGTACTGAAGCCATACACCGCTGGCAACATGTCTTGCAGATCGGCGGTTGGTACTAAAGCAATACGCCGCTGGAAACATGTCTTGCAGATCGGAGGTTGGTACTGAAGCAATACGCCGCTGGAAACTTGACTTGCAGATCGGAGGTTGGTACTGAAGCAATACGCCGCTGGAAAGATGTATTGCAGATCGGAGGTTGGTACTAAAGCAATACACCGCTGCCAACATGTCTTGCAGATCGGAGGTTGGTACTAAAGCAATACACCGCTGGCAACTTACCTTGCGCATCGGAGATTGGTACTGAAGCAATACGCCGCTGCCAACATGTCTTGCAGATCGGAGGTTGGTACTAAAGCAAAGCACTGCTGGCAACTTACCTTGCGGATCGGAGGTTGGTACTGAAGCAATACGCCGCTCGAAACATGTCCTGCAGATCGGAGGTTGGTACTAAAGCAATACGCCGCTGGAAACTTGACTTGCAGATCGGAGGTTGGTACTGAAGCAATACGCCGCTGGCAACATGTCTTGCAGATCGGAGGTTGGTACTAAAGCTATAGGCCGCTGGAAACTTGGCTTGCAGATCGGACGTTGGTACTGAAGCAATACGCCGCTGGAAACATGTCTTGCAGATCGGAGGTTGATACTAAAGCAATACACCGCTGGCAACTTACCTTGCAGATCGGAGGTTGCTACTAAAGCTATACGCCGCTGGAAACTTGACTTGCAGATCGGAGGTTGGTACTGAAGCAATACGCCGCTGGAAACATGTCTTGCAGATTGGAGGTTGGTACTGAAGCAATACGCCGCTGGAAACTTGCCTTGCAGATCGGAGGTTGGTACTAAAGCAATACACCGCTGGCAACTTAACTAGCAGATCGGAGGTTGGTACTAAAGCAATACACCGCTGGCAACTTACCCTGCGGATCGGAGGTTGGTACTGAAGCAATACGCCGCTGGCAACATGTCTTGCAGATCGGAGGTTGATACTAAAGCAATACACCGCTGGTAACTTACTTTGCGGATCGGAGGTTGGTACTGAAGCAACACGCCGCTGGAAACATGTCTTGCAGATCGGAGGTTGGTACTAAAGCAAAACACTGCTGGCAACTTACCTTGCGTATCGGAGGTTTCTACTGAAGCAATACGCCGCTGGCAACATGTCTTGCAGATCGGAGGTTGATACTAAAGCAATACACCGCTGGTAACTTACCTTGCGGATCGGAGGTTGGTACTGAAGCAATACGCCGCTGGAAACTTGACTTGCAGATCGGAGGTTGGTACTGAAGCAATACGCCGCTGGAAAGATGTATTGCAGATCGGAGGTTGGTACTAAAGCAATACACCGCTGGCAACTTACCTTGCGGATCGGAGGTTGGTACTGAAGCAATACGCCGCTGGCAACATGTCTTGCAGATCGGAGGTTGGTACTGAAGCAATACGCCGCTGGAAACATGTCTTGCAGATCGGAGGTTGATACTAAAGCAATACACCGCTGGTAACTTACCTTGCGGATCGGAGGTTGGTACTGAAGCAACACGCCGCTGGCAACTTGCCTTGCAGATCGGAGGTTGGTACTAAAGCAATACACCGCTGGCAACTTAACTTGCAGATCGGAGGTTGGTACTAAAGCTATAGGCCACTGGAAACTTGACTTGCAGATCGGAGGTTGGTACTAAAGCAATACACCGCTGGCAACTTACATTGCAGATCGGAGGTTGGTACTAAAGCAATACACCGCTGGCAACTTACCTTGCGGATCGGAGGTTGGTACTGAAAAACACGCCGCTGGAAACATGTCTTGCAGATCGGAGGTTGGTACTAAAGCTATAGGCCGCTGGAAACTTGGCTTGCAGATCGGACGTTGGTACTGAAGCAATACGCCGCTGGAAACTTGACTTGCAGATCGGAGGTTGGTACTGAAGCAATACGCCGCTGGCAACATGTCTTGCAGATCGGAGGTTGGTACTAAAGCTATAGGCCGCTGGAAACTTGGCTTGCAGATCGGATGTTGGTACTGAAGCAATACGCCGCTGGAAACATGTCTTGCAGATCGGAGGTTGATACTAAAGCAATACACCGCTGGCAACTTACCTTGCAGATCGGAGGTTGGTACTGAAGCAATACGCCGCTGGAAACATGTCTTGCAGATCGGAGGTTGGTACTGAAGCAATACGCCGCTGGAAACTTGACTTGCAGATCGGAGGTTGGTACTGAAGCAATACGCCGCTGGAAAGATGTATTGCAGATCGGAGGTTGGTACTAAAGCAATACACCGCTGGCAACTTACCTTGCGCATCGGAGGTTGGTACTGAAGCAATACGCCGCTGGAAACTTGACTTGCAGATCGGAGGTTTTTACAGAAGCAATACGCCGCTGGAAACATGTCTTGCAGATCAGAGGTTGGTACTAAAGCAGTACACCGCCGGCAACTTACCTTGCGCATCGGAGGTTGGTACTGAAGCAACACGCCGCTGGCAACTTGCCTTGCAGATCGGAGGTTGGTACTAAAGCAATACACCGCTGGCAACTTACATTGCAGATCGGAGGTTGGTACTAAAGCAATACACCGCTGGCAACTTACCTTGCGGATCGGATGTTGGTACTGAAGCAATACGCCGGTGGAAACATGTCTTGCAGATCGGAGGTTGGTAATAAAGCAGTACACCGCCGGCAACTTACCTTGCGCATCGGAGGTTGGTACTGAAGCAATACGCCGCTGGCAACATGTCTTGCAGATCGGAGGTTGGTACTAAAGCTATAGGCCGCTGGAAACTTGACTTGCAGATTGGAGGTTGGTACTAAAGCAATACACCGCTGCCAACATGTCTTGCAGATCGGAGGTTGGTACTAAAGCAATACACCGCTGGCAACTTACCTTGCGCATCGGAGATTGGTACTGAAGCAATACGCCGCTGCCAACATGTCTTGCAGATCGGAGGTTGGTACTAAAGCAAAACACTGCTGGCAACTTACCTTGCGGATCGGAGGTTGGTACTGAAGCAATACGCCGCTCGAAACATGTCCTGCAGATCGGAGGTTGGTACTAAAGCAATACGCCGCTGGAAACTTGACTTGCAGATCGGAGGTTGGTACTGAAGCAATACGCCGCTGGCAACATGTCTTGCAGATCGGAGGTTGGTACTAAAGCTATAGGCCGCTGGAAACTTGGCTTGCAGATCGGACGTTGGTACTGAAGCAATACGCCGCTGGAAACATGTCTTGCAGATCGGAGGTTGATACTAAAGCAATACACCGCTGGCAACTTACCTTGCAGATCGGAGGTTGCTACTAAAGCTATACGCCGCTGGAAACTTGACTTGCAGATCGGAGGTTGGTACTGAAGCAATACGCCGCTGGAAACATGTCTTGCAGATCGGAGGTTGGTACTGAAGCAATACGCCGCTGGAAACTTGCCTTGCAGATCGGAGGTTGGTACTAAAGCAATACACCGCTGGCAACTTAACTAGCAGATCGGAGGTTGGTACTAAAGCAATACACCGCTGGCAACTTACCCTGCGGATCGGAGGTTGGTACTGAAGCAATACGCCGCTGGCAACATGTCTTGCAGATCGGAGGTTGATACTAAAGCAATACACCGCTGGTAACTTACTTTGCGGACCGGAGGTTGGTACTGAAGCAACACGCCGCTGGAAACATGTCTTGCAGATCGGAGGTTGGTACTAAAGCAAAACACTGCTGGCAACTTACCTTGCGTATCGGAGGTTTCTACTGAAGCAATACGCCGCTGGCAACATGTCTTGCAGATCGGAGGTTGGTACTGAAGCAATACGCCGCTGGAAACATGTCTTGCAGATCGGAGGTTGATACTAAAGCAATACACCGCTGGCAACTTACCTTGCAGATCGGAGGTTGCTACTAAAGCTATACGCCGCTGGAAACTTCACTTGCAGATCGGAGGTTGGTACTGAAGCAATACGCCGCTGGAAACATGTCTTGCAGATCGGAGGTTGGTACTGAAGCAATACGCCGCTGGAAACTTGACTTGCAGATCGGAGGTTGGTACTGAAGCAATACGCCGCTGGAAAGATGTATTGCAGATCGGAGGTTGGTACTAAAGCAATACACCGCTGGCAACTTACCTTGCGGATCGGAGGTTGGTACTGAAGCAATACGCCGCTGGCAACATGTCTTGCAGATCGGAGGTTGGTACTGAAGCAATACGCCGCTGGAAACATGTCTTGCAGATCGGAGGTTGATACTAAAGCAATACACCGCTGGTAACTTACCTTGCGGATCGGAGGTTGGTACTGAAGCAACACGCCGCTGGCAACTTGCCTTGCAGATCGGAGGTTGGTACTAAAGCAATACACCGCTGGCAACTTAACTTGCAGATCGGTGGTTGGTACTAAAGCTATAGGCCACTGGAAACTTGACTTGCAGATCGGAGGTTGGTACTAAAGCAATACACCGCTGGCAACTTACATTGCAGATCGGAGGTTGGTACTAAAGCAATACACCGCTGGCAACTTACCTTGCGGATCGGAGGTTGGTACTGAAAAACACGCCGCTGGAAACATGTCTTGCAGATCGGAGGTTGGTACTAAAGCTATAGGCCGCTGGAAACTTGGCTTGCAGATCGGACGTTGGTACTGAAGCAATACGCCGCTGGAAACTTCACTTGCAGATCGGAGGTTGGTACTGAAGCAATACGCCGCTGGAAACATGTCTTGCAGATCGGAGGTTGGTACTGAAGCAATACGCCGCTGGAAACTTGACTTGCAGATCGGAGGTTGGTACTGAAGCAATACGCCGCTGGAAAGATGTATTGCAGATCGGAGGTTGGTACTAAAGCAATACACCGCTGGCAACTTACCTTGCGGATCGGAGGTTGGTACTGAAGCAATACGCCGCTGGCAACATGTCTTGCAGATCGGAGGTTGGTACTGAAGCAATACGCCGCTGGAAACATGTCTTGCAGATCGGAGGTTGATACTAAAGCAATACACCGCTGGTAACTTACCTTGCGGATCGGAGGTTGGTACTGAAGCAACACGCCGCTGGCAACTTGCCTTGCAGATCGGAGGTTGGTACTAAAGCAATACACCGCTGGCAACTTGCCTTGCAGATCGGAGGTTGGTACTAAAGCAATACACCGCTGGCAACTTACCTTGCGGATCGGAGGTTGGTACTGAAAAACACGCCGCTGGAAACATGTCTTGCAGATCGGAGGTTGGTACTAAAGCTATAGGCCGCTGGAAACTTGGCTTGCAGATCGGACGTTGGTACTGAAGCAATACGCCGCTGGAAACTTCACTTGCAGATCGGAGGTTGGTACTGAAGCAATACGCCGCTGGAAACATGTCTTGCAGATCGGAGGTTGGTACTGAAGCAATACGCCGCTGGAAACTTGACTTGCAGATCGGAGGTTGGTACTGAAGCAATACGCCGCTGGAAAGATGTATTGCAGATCGGAGGTTGGTACTAAAGCAATACACCGCTGGCAACTTACCTTGCGGATCGGAGGTTGGTACTGAAGCAATACGCCGCTGGCAACATGTCTTGCAGATCGGAGGTTGGTACTGAAGCAATACGCCGCTGGAAACATGTCTTGCAGATCGGAGGTTGATACTAAAGCAATACACCGCTGGTAACTTACCTTGCGGATCGGAGGTTGGTACTGAAGCAACACGCCGCTGGCAACTTGCCTTGCAGATCGGAGGTTGGTACTAAAGCAATACACCGCTGGCAACTTAACTTGCAGATCGGTGGTTGGTACTAAAGCTATAGGCCACTGGAAACTTGACTTGCAGATCGGAGGTTGGTACTAAAGCAATACACCGCTGGCAACTTACATTGCAGATCGGAGGTTGGTACTAAAGCAATACACCGCTGGCAACTTACCTTGCGGATCGGAGGTTGGTACTGAAAAACACGCCGCTGGAAACATGTCTTGCAGATCGGAGGTTGGTACTAAAGCTATAGGCCGCTGGAAACTTGGCTTGCAGATCGGACGTTGGTACTGAAGCAATACGCCGCTGGAAACTTGACTTGCAGATCGGAGGTTGGTACTGAAGCAATACGCCGCTGGCAACATGTCTTGCAGATCGGAGGTTGGTACTAAAGCTATAGGCCGCTGGAAACTTGGCTTGCAGATCGGATGTTGGTACTGAAGCAATACGCCGCTGGAAACATGTCTTGCAGATCGGAGGTTGATACTAAAGCAATACACCGCTGGCAACTTACCTTGCAGATCGGAGGTTGCTACTAAAGCTATACGCCGCTGGAAACTTGACTTGCAGATCGGAGGTTGGTACTGAAGCAATACGCCGCTGGAAACATGTCTTGCAGATCGGAGGTTGGTACTGAAGCAATACGCCGCTGGAAACTTGACTTGCAGATCGGAGGTTGGTACTGAAGCAATACGCCGCTGGAAAGATGTATTGCAGATCGGAGGTTGGTACTAAAGCAATACACCGCTGGCAACTTACCTTGCGCATCGGAGGTTGGTACTGAAGCACTACGCCGCTGGAAACTTGACTTGCAGATCGGAGGTTTTTACAGAAGCAATACGCCGCTGGAAACATGTCTTGCAGATCAGAGGTTGGTACTAAAGCAGTACACCGCCGGCAACTTACCTTGCGCATCGGAGGTTGGTACTGAAGCAACACGCCGCTGGCAACTTGCCTTGCAGATCGGAGGTTGGTACTAAAGCAATACACCGCTGGCAACTTAACTTGCGCATCGGAGATTGGTACTGAAGCAATACGCCGCTGCCAACATGTCTTGCAGATCGGAGGTTGGTACTAAAGCAATACACCGCTGGCAACTTACATTGCAGATCGGAGGTTGGTACTAAAGCAATACACCGCTGGCAACTTGCCTTGCAGATCGGAGATTGGTACTGAAGCCATACACCGCTGGCAACATGTCTTGCAGATCGGCGGTTGGTACTAAAGCAATACGCCGCTGGAAACATGTCTTGCAGATCGGAGGTTGGTACTGAAGCAATACGCCGCTGGAAACTTGACTTGCAGATCGGAGGTTGGTACTGAAGCAATACGCCGCTGGAAAGATGTATTGCAGATCGGAGGTTGGTACTAAAGCAATACACCGCTGCCAACATGTCTTGCAGATCGGAGGTTGGTACTAAAGCAATACACCGCTGGCAACTTACCTTGCGCATCGGAGATTGGTACTGAAGCAATACGCCGCTGCCAACATGTCTTGCAGATCGGAGGTTGGTACTAAAGCAAAGCACTGCTGGCAACTTACCTTGCGGATCGGAGGTTGGTACTGAAGCAATACGCCGCTCGAAACATGTCTTGCAGATCGGAGGTTGGTACTAAAGCAATACGCCGCTGGAAACTTGACTTGCAGATCGGAGGTTGGTACTGAAGCAATACGCCGCTGGCAACATGTCTTGCAGATCGGAGGTTGGTACTAAAGCTATAGGCCGCTGGAAACTTGGCTTGCAGATCGGACGTTGGTACTGAAGCAATACGCCGCTGGAAACATGTCTTGCAGATCGGAGGTTGGTACTAAAGCAATACACCGCTGGCAACTTACCTTGCAGATCGGAGGTTGCTACTAAAGCTATACGCCGCTGGAAACTTGACTTGCAGATCGGAGGTTGGTACTGAAGCAATACGCCGCTGGAAACATGTCTTGCAGATTGGAGGTTGGTACTGAAGCAATACGCCGCTGGAAACTTGCCTTGCAGATCGGAGGTTGGTACTAAAGCAATACACCGCTGGCAACTTAACTAGCAGATCGGAGGTTGGTACTAAAGCAATACACCGCTGGCAACTTACCCTGCGGATCGGAGGTTGGTACTGAAGCAATACGCCGCTGGCAACATGTCTTGCAGATCGGAGGTTGATACTAAAGCAATACACCGCTGGTAACTTACTTTGCGGATCGGAGGTTGGTACTGAAGCAACACGCCGCTGGAAACATGTCTTGCAGATCGGAGGTTGGTACTAAAGCAAAACACTGCTGGCAACTTACCTTGCGTATCGGAGGTTTCTACTGAAGCAATACGCCGCTGGCAACATGTCTTGCAGATCGGAGGTTGATACTAAAGCAATACACCGCTGGTAACTTACTTTGCGGATCGGAGGTTGGTACTGAAGCAATACGCCGCTGGAAACTTGACTTGCAGATCGGAGGTTGGTACTGAAGCAATACGCCGCTGGAAAGATGTATTGCAGATCGGAGGTTGGTACTAAAGCAATACACCGCTGGCAACTTACCTTGCGGATCGGAGGTTGGTACTGAAGCAATACGCCGCTGGCAACATGTCTTGCAGATCGGAGGTTGGTACTGAAGCAATACGCCGCTGGAAACATGTCTTGCAGATCGGAGGTTGATACTAAAGCAATACACCGCTGGTAACTTACCTTGCGGATCGGAGGTTGGTACTGAAGCAACACGCCGCTGGCAACTTGCCTTGCAGATCGGAGGTTGGTACTAAAGCAATACACCGCTGGCAACTTAACTTGCAGATCGGTGGTTGGTACTAAAGCTATAGGCCACTGGAAACTTGACTTGCAGATCGGAGGTTGGTACTAAAGCAATACACCGCTGGCAACTTACATTGCAGATCGGAGGTTGGTACTAAAGCAATACACCGCTGGCAACTTACCTTGCGGATCGGAGGTTGGTACTGAAAAACACGCCGCTGGAAACATGTCTTGCAGATCGGAGGTTGGTACTAAAGCTATAGGCCGCTGGAAACTTGGCTTGCAGATCGGAGGTTGGTACTGAAGCAATACGCCGCTGGAAACTTGACTTGCAGATCGGAGGTTGGTACTGAAGCAATACGCCGCTGGCAACATGTCTTGCAGATCGGAGGTTGGTACTAAAGCTATAGGCCGCTGGAAACTTGGCTTGCAGATCGGATGTTGGTACTGAAGCAATACGCCGCTGGAAACATGTCTTGCAGATCGGAGGTTGATACTAAAGCAATACACCGCTGGCAACTTACCTTGCAGATCGGAGGTTGGTACTGAAGCAATACGCCGCTGGAAACATGTCTTGCAGATCGGAGGTTGGTACTGAAGCAATACGCCGCTGGAAACTTGACTTGCAGATCGGAGGTTGGTACTGAAGCAATACGCCGCTGGAAAGATGTATTGCAGATCGGAGGTTGGTACTAAAGCAATACACCGCTGGCAACTTACCTTGCGCATCGGAGGTTGGTACTGAAGCAATACGCCGCTGGAAACTTGACTTGCAGATCGGAGGTTTTTACAGAAGCAATACGCCGCTGGAAACATGTCTTGCAGATCAGAGGTTGGTACTAAAGCAGTACACCGCCGGCAACTTACCTTGCGCATCGGAGGTTGGTACTGAAGCAACACGCCGCTGGCAACTTGCCTTGCAGATCGGAGGTTGGTACTAAAGCAATACACCGCTGGCAACTTACATTGCAGATCGGAGGTTGGTACTAAAGCAATACACCGCTGGCAACTTACCTTGCGCATCGGAGGTTGGTACTGAAGCAATACGCCGCTGGCAACATGTCTTGCAGATCGGAGGTTGGTACTAAAGCTATAGGCCGCTGGAAACTTGGCTTGCAGATCGGACGTTGGTACTGAAGCAATACACCGCTGGCAACATGTCTTGCAGATCGGAGGTTGGTACTAAAGCAATACACCGCTGCCAACTTACATTGCAGATCGGAGGTTGGTACTAAAGCAATACACCGCTGGCAACTTACCTTGCAGATCGGAGGTTGGTACTAAAGCAATACACCGCTGCCAACTTACATTGCAGATCGGAGGTTGGTACTAAAGCAATACACCGCTGGCAACTTACCTTGCAGATCGGAGGTTGGTACTAAAGCAATACACCGCTGCCAACTTACATTGCAGATCGGAGGTTGCTACTAAAGCTATACGCCGCTGGAAACTTGACTTGCAGATCGGAGGTTGGTACTAAAGCAATACGCCGCTGGAAACTTGACTTGCAGATCGGAGGTTGGTACTAAAGCTATAGGCCACTGGAAACTTGACTTGCAGATCGGAGGTTGGTACTAAACCTATAGGCCGCTGGAAACTTGACTTGCAGATCGGAGGTTTTTACTGAAGCAATACGCCGCTGGAAACATGTCTTGCAGATCAGAGGTTGGTACTAAAGCAGTACACCGCCGGCAACTTACCTTGCGCATCGGAGGTTGGTACTGAAGCAACACGCCGCTGGCAACTTGACTTGCAGATCGGAGGTTGGTACTAAAGCTATAGGCCACTGGAAACTTGACTTGCAGATCGGAGGTTGGTACTAAACCTATAGGCCGCTGGAAACTTGACTTGCAGATCGGAGGTTTTTACTGAAGCAATACGCCGCTGGAAACATGTCTTGCAGATCAGAGGTTGGTACTAAAGCAATACACCGCTGGCAACTTAACTTGCAGATCGGTGGTTGGTACTAAAGCTATAGGCCACTGGAAACTTACCTTGCGCATCGGAGATTGGTACTGAAGCAATACGCCGCTGCCAACATGTCTTGCAGATCGGAGGTTGGTACTGAAGCAATACGCCGCTGGAAAGATGTCTTGCAGATCGGAGGTTGATACTAAAGCAATACACCGCTGGTAACTTACCTTGCGGATCGGAGGTTGGTACTGAAGCAACACGCAGCTGGAAACATGTCTTGCAGATCGGAGGTTGGTACTAAAGCAATACGCCGCTGGCAACACGTCTTGCAGATCGGAGGTTGGTACTAAAGCTATAGGCCGCTGGAAACTTGACTTGCAGATCGGAGGTTGGTACTAAAGCAATACACCGCGGGCAACTTACCTTGCAGATCGGAGGTTGCTACTAAAGCAATACACCGCTGACAACTTACCTTGCGCATCGGAGATTGGTACTGAAGCAATACACCGCTGGCAACATGTCTTGCAGATCGGAGGTTGGTACTAAAGCAATACACCGCTGCCAACATGTCTTGCAGATCGGAGGTTGGTACTAAAGCTATAGGCCGCTGGAAACTTGGCTTGCAGATCGGACGTTGGTACTGAAGCAATACGCCGCTGGCAACATGTCTTGCAGATCGGAGGTTGGTACTGGAGCAATACGCCGCTGGAAACATGTCTTGCAGATCGGAGGTTGGTACTGAAGCAATACGCCGCTGGAAACATGTCTTGCAGATCGGAGGTTGATACTAAAGCAATACACCACTGGCAACTTACCTTGCGGATCGGAGGTTGGTACTGAAGCAATACGCCGCTGGAAACATGTCTTGCAGATCGGAGGTTGGTACTGAAGCAATACGCCGCTGGAAACTTAACTTGCAGATCGGAGGTTGGTACTAAAGCTATAGGCCACTGGAAACTTGACTTGCAGATCGGAGGTTGGTACTAAAGCAATACACCGCTGGCAACTTACATTGCAGATCGGAGGTTGGTACTAAAGCAATACACCGCTGGCAACTTACCCTGCGGATCGGAGGTTGGTACTGAAGCAATACGCCGCTGGCAACATGTCTTGCAGATCGGAGGTTGGTACTAAAGCTATAGGCCGCTGGAAACTTGGCTTGCAGATCGGACGTTGGTACTGAAGCAATACGCCGCTGGAAACATGTATTGCAGATCGGAGGTTGGTACTAAAGCAATACACCGCTGGCAACTTACCCTGCGCATCGGAGATTGGTACTGAAGCAATACACCGCTGGCAACATGTCTTGCCGATCGGAGGTTGGTACTAAAGCAATACACCGATGGCAACTTACCTTGCAGATCGGAGGTTGGTACTGAAGCAATACGCTTCTGGCAACATGTCTTGCGGATCGGAGGTTGGTACTGAAGCAATACGCCGCTGGAAACATGTCTTGCAGATCGGAGGTTGATACTAAAGCAATACACCGCTGGCAACTTACCTTGCGGATCGGAGGTTGGTACTGAAGCAATACGCTTCTGGCAACATGTCTTGCGGATCGGAGGTTGGTACTGAAGCAATACGCCGCTGGAAACATGTCTTGCAGATCGGAGGTTGATACTAAAGCAATACACCGCTGGCAACTTACCTTGCGGATCGGAGGTTGGTACTAAAGCAATACACCGCTGGCAACTTACCTTGCAGATCGGAGGTTGGTACTGAAGCAATACGCTTCTGGCAACATGTCTTGCGGATCGGAGGTTGGTACTGAAGCAATACGCCGCTGGAAACATGTCTTGCAGATCGGAGGTTGATACTAAAGCAATACACCGCTGGCAACTTACCTTGCGGATCGGAGGTTGGTACTGAAGCAATACGCCGCTGGAAACATGTCTTGCAGATCGGAGGTTGGTACTAAAGCAATACACCGCTGGCAACTTACCTTGCGGATCGGAGGTTGGTACTGAAGCAATACGCCGCTGGCAACATGTCTTGCAGATCGGAGGTTGGTACTAAAGCTATAGGCCGCTGCCAACTTACATTGCAGATCGGAGGTTGGTACTAAAGCTATAGGCCGCTGGAAACTTGGCTTGCAGATCGGACGTTGGTACTGAAGCAACACGCCGCTGGAAACATGTCTTGCAGATCGGAGGTTGGTACTGAAGCAATACGCCGCTGGAAACTTGACTTGCAGATCGGAGGTTGGTTGAAGCAATACGCCGCTGGAAACATGTCTTGCAGATCAGAGGTGGGTACTAAAGGAGTACACCGCTGGTAACTTACCTTGCGGATCAGAGGTTGGTACTGAAGCAATACGCCGCTGGCAACATGTCTTGCAGATCGGAGGTTGGTACTAAAGCTATAGGCCGCTGGAAACTTGACTTGCAGATCGGAGGTTGGTACTGAAGCAATACGCCGCTGGAAACATGTCTTGCAGATCGGAGGTTGGTACTGAAGCAATACGCCGCTGGAAACTTGACTTGCAGATCGGAGGTTGGTACTGAAGCAATACGCCGCTGGAAACATGTCTTGCAGATCAGAGGTGGGTACTAAAGGAGTACACCGCTGGTAACTTACCTTGCGCATCGGAGGTTGGTACTGAAGCAACACGCCGCTGGCAACTTGCCTTGCAGATCGGAGGTTGGTACTAACGCAATACACCGCTGGTAACTTACCTTGCGGATCAGAGGTTGGTACTGAAGCAATACGCCGCTGGCAACATGTCTTGCAGATCGGAGGTTGGTACTAAAGCAATACACAGCTGGCAATTTACCTTGCGGATCGGAGGTTGGTACTGAAGCAATACGCCGCTGGCAACATGTCTTGCAGATCGGAGGTTGGTACTAAAGCTATAGGCCGCTGGAAACTTGACTTGCAGATCGGAGGTTGGTACTGAAGCAATACGCCGCTGGAAACATGTCTTGCAGATCGGAGGTTGGTACTGAAGCAATACGCCGCTGGAAACTTGACTTGCAGATCGGAGGTTGGTACTGAAGCAATACGCCGCTGGAAACATGTCTTGCAGATCAGAGGTTGGTACTAAAGGAGTACACCGCTGGCAACTTACCTTGCGCATCGGAGGTTTGTACTGAAGCAATACGCCGCTGCCAACATGTCTTGCGGATCGGAGGTTGGTACTGAAGCAACACGCCGCTGGCAACTTGCCTTGCAGATCGGAGGTTGGTACTAAAGCTATAGGCCGCTGGAAACTTGACTTGCAGATCGGAGATTGGTACTGAAGCAATACACCGCTGGCAACATGTCTTGCAGATCGGCGGTTGGTACTAAAGCAATACATCGCTGGTAACTTACCTTGCGGATCAGAGGTTGGTACTGAAGCAATACGCCGCTGGCAACATGTCTTGCAGATCGGAGGTTGGTACTAAAGCAATACGCCGCTGGCAACTTGCCTTGCAGATCGGAGATTGGTACTGAAGCAATACACCGCTGGCAACATGTCTTGCAGATCGGAGGTTGGTACTAAAGCAATACGCCGCTGGAAACTTGACTTGCAGATCGGAGGTTGGTACTGAAGCAATACGCCGCTGGAAAGATGTATTGCAGATCGGAGGTTGGTACTAAAGCAATACACCGCTGGCAACTTACCTTGCGCATCGGAGGTTGGTACTGAAGCAATACCCCGCTGGAAACTTGACTTGCAGATCGGAGGTTTTTACTGAAGCAATACGCCGCTGGAAACATGTATTGCAGATCGGAGGTTAATACTAAAGCAATACGCCGCTGGCAACTTGCCTTGCAGATCGGAGATTGGTACTGAAGCCATACACCGCTGGCAACATGTCTTGCAGATCGGAGGTTGATACTAAAGCAATACACCGCTGGTACCTTACCTTGCGGATCGGAGGTTGGTACTGAAGCAACAAGCGGCTGGAAACATGTCTTGCAGATCGGAGGTTGGTACTAAAGCAAAACACTGCTGGCAACTTACCTTGCGGATCGGAGGTTGGTACTGAAGCAATACGCCGCTGCCAACATGTCTTGCAGATCGGAGGTTGGTACTAAAGCAATACACCGCTGGCAACTTACATTGCAGAGCGGAGGTTGGTACTAAAGCAATACACCGATGGCAACTTACCTTGCGGATCGGAGGTTGGTACTGAAGCAATACGCCGCTGGCAACATGTCTTGCAGATCGGAGGTTGGTACTGAAGCAATACGCCGCTGGAAACATGTCTTGCAGATCGTAGGTTGATACTAAAGCAATACACCGCTGGTAACTTACTTTGCGGATCGGAGGTTGGTACTGAAGCAACACGCCGCTGGAAACATGTCTTGCAGATCGGAGGTTGGTACTAAAGCTATAGGCCGCTGGAAACTTGACTTGCAGATCGGAGGTTGGTACTGAAGCAATACACCGCGGGCAACTTACCTTGCGCATCGGAGGTTGGTACTGAAGCAATACCCCGCTGGAAACTTGACTTGCAGATCGGAGGTTTTTACTGAAGCAATACGCCGCTGGAAACATGTCTTGCAGATCGGAGGTTGGTACTAAAGCAAAACACTGCTGGCAACTTACCTTGCGGATCGCAGGTTGGTACTGAAGCAATACGCCGCTGGCAACATGTCTTGCAGATCGGAGGTTGGGACTAAAGCAATACGCCGCTGGAAACATGTCTTGCAGATCGGAGGTTGATACTAAAGCAATACACCGCTGGCAACTTACCTTGCGGATCGGAGGTTGGTACTAAAGCTATAGGCCGCTGGAAACTTGACTTGCAGATCGGAGGTTGGTACTGAAGCAATACGCCGCTGGAAACATGTCTTGCAGATCGGAGGTTGGTACTGAAGCAATACGCCGCTGGAAACTTGACTTGCAGATCGGAGGTTGGTACTGAAGCAATACGCCGCTGGAAACATGTCTTGCAGATCAGAGGTGGGTACTAAAGGAGTACACCGCTGGTAACTTACCTTGCGCATCGGAGGTTGGTACTGAAGCAACACGCCGCTGGCAACTTGCCTTGCAGATCGGAGGTTGGTACTAACGCAATACACCGCTGGTAACTTACCTTGCGGATCGGAGGTTGGTACTGAAGCAATACGCAGCTGGAAACATGTCTTGCAGATCGGAGGTTGGTACTAAAGCAATACGCCGCTGGCAACACGTCTTGCAGATCGGAGGTTGGTACTAAAGCTATAGGCCGCTGGAAACTTGACTTGCAGATCGGAGGTTGGTACTAAAGCAATACACCGCGGGCAACTTACCTTGCAGATCGGAGGTTGCTACTAAAGCAATACACCGCTGACAACTTACCTTGCGCATCGGAGATTGGTACTGAAGCAATACACCGCTGGCAACATGTCTTGCAGATCGGAGGTTGGTACTAAAGCAATACACCGCTGCCAACATGTCTTGCAGATCGGAGGTTGGTACTAAAGCTATAGGCCGCTGGAAACTTGGCTTGCAGATCGGACGTTGGTACTGAAGCAATACGCCGCTGGCAACATGTCTTGCAGATCGGAGGTTGGTACTGGAGCAATACGCCGCTGGAAACATGTCTTGCAGATCGGAGGTTGGTACTGAAGCAATACGCCGCTGGAAACATGTCTTGCAGATCGGAGGTTGATACTAAAGCAATACACCACTGGCAACTTACCTTGCGGATCGGAGGTTGGTACTGAAGCAATACGCCGCTGGAAACATGTCTTGCAGATCGGAGGTTGGTACTGAAGCAATACGCCGCTGGAAACTTGACTTGCAGATCGGAGGTTGGTGCTGAAGCAATACGCCGCTGGAAACTTGACTTGCAGATCGGAGGTTGGTGCTGAAGCAATACGCCGCTGGCAACTTAACTTGCAGATCGGAGGTTGGTACTAAAGCTATAGGCCACTGGAAACTTGACTTGCAGATCGGAGGTTGGTACTAAAGCAATACACCGCTGGCAACTTACATTGCAGATCGGAGGTTGGTACTAAAGCAATACACCGCTGGCAACTTACCCTGCGGATCGGAGGTTGGTACTGAAGCAATACGCCGCTGGAAACATGTATTGCAGATCGGAGGTTGGTACTAAAGCAATACACCGCTGGCAACTTACCCTGCGCATCGGAGATTGGTACTGAAGCAATACACCGCTGGCAACATGTCTTGCCGATCGGAGGTTGGTACTAAAGCAATACACCGCTGGCAACTTACCTTGCAGATCGGAGGTTGGTACTGAAGCAATACGCTTCTGGCAACATGTCTTGCGGATCGGAGGTTGGTACTGAAGCAATACGCCGCTGGAAACATGTCTTGCAGATCGGAGGTTGATACTAAAGCAATACACCGCTGGCAACTTACCTTGCGGATCGGAGGTTGGTACTGAAGCAATACGCTTCTGGCAACATGTCTTGCGGATCGGAGGTTGGTACTGAAGCAATACGCCGCTGGAAACATGTCTTGCAGATCGGAGGTTGATACTAAAGCAATACACCGCTGGCAACTTACCTTGCGGATCGGAGGTTGGTACTAAAGCAATACACCGCTGGCAACTTACCTTGCAGATCGGAGGTTGGTACTGAAGCAATACGCTTCTGGCAACATGTCTTGCGGATCGGAGGTTGGTACTGAAGCAATACGCCGCTGGAAACATGTCTTGCAGATCAGAGGTTGATACTAAAGCAATACACCGCTGGCAACTTACCTTGCGGATCGGAGGTTGGTACTGAAGCAATACGCCGCTGGAAACATGTCTTGCAGATCGGAGGTTGGTACTAAAGCAATACACCGCTGGCAACTTACCTTGCGGATCGGAGGTTGGTACTGAAGCAATACGCCGCTGGCAACATGTCTTGCAGATCGGAGGTTGGTACTAAAGCTATAGGCCGCTGCCAACTTACATTGCAGATCGGAGGTTGGTACTAAAGCTATAGGCCGCTGGAAACTTGGCTTGCAGATCGGACGTTGGTACTGAAGCAACACGCCGCTGGAAACATGTCTTGCAGATCGGAGGTTGGTACTGAAGCAATACGCCGCTGGAAACTTGACTTGCAGATCGGAGGTTGGTTGAAGCAATACGCCGCTGGAAACATGTCTTGCAGATCAGAGGTGGGTACTAAAGGAGTACACCGCTGGTAACTTACCTTGCGCATCGGAGGTTGGTACTGAAGCAACACGCCGCTGGCAACTTGCCTTGCAGTTCGGAGGTTGGTACTAACGCAATACACCGCTGGTAACTTACCTTGCGGATCAGAGGTTGGTACTGAAGCAATACGCCGCTGGCAACATGTCTTGCAGATCGGAGGTTGGTACTAAAGCTATAGGCCGCTGGAAACTTGACTTGCAGATCGGAGGTTGGTACTGAAGCAATACGCCGCTGGAAACATGTCTTGCAGATCGGAGGTTGGTACTGAAGCAATACGCCGCTGGAAACTTGACTTGCAGATCGGAGGTTGGTACTGAAGCAATACGCCGCTGGAAACATGTCTTGCAGATCAGAGGTGGGTACTAAAGGAGTACACCGCTGGTAACTTACCTTGCGCATCGGAGGTTGGTACTGAAGCAACACGCCGCTGGCAACTTGCCTTGCAGATCGGAGGTTGGTACTAACGCAATACACCGCTGGTAACTTACCTTGCGGATCAGAGGTTGGTACTGAAGCAATACGCCGCTGGCAACATGTCTTGCAGATCGGAGGTTGGTACTAAAGCAATACACAGCTGGCAATTTACCTTGCGGATCGGAGGTTGGTACTGAAGCAATACGCCGCTGGCAACATGTCTTGCAGATCGGAGGTTGGTACTAAAGCTATAGGCCGCTGGAAACTTGACTTGCAGATCGGAGGTTGGTACTGAAGCAATACGCCGCTGGAAACATGTCTTGCAGATCGGAGGTTGGTACTGAAGCAATACGCCGCTGGAAACTTGACTTGCAGATCGGAGGTTGGTACTGAAGCAATACGCCGCTGGAAACATGTCTTGCAGATCAGAGGTTGGTACTAAAGGAGTACACCGCTGGCAACTTACCTTGCGCATCGGAGGTTTGTACTGAAGCAACACGCCGCTGGCATCTTGACTTGCGGATCGGAGGTTGGTACTGAAGCAATACGCCGCTGCCAACATGTCTTGCGGATCGGAGGTTGGTACTGAAGCAACACGCCGCTGGCAACTTGCCTTGCAGATCGGAGGTTGGTACTAAAGCTATAGGCCGCTGGAAACTTGACTTGCAGATCGGAGATTGGTACTGAAGCAATACACCGCTGGCAACATGTCTTGCAGATCGGCGGTTGGTACTAAAGCAATACATCGCTGGTAACTTACCTTGCGGATCAGAGGTTGGTACTGAAGCAATACGCCGCTGGCAACATGTCTTGCAGATCGGAGGTTGGTACTAAAGCAATACGCCGCTGGCAACTTGCCTTGCAGATCGGAGATTGGTACTGAAGCAATACACCGCTGGCAACATGTCTTGCAGATCGGAGGTTGGTACTAAAGCAATACGCCGCTGGAAACTTGACTTGCAGATCGGAGGTTGGTACTGAAGCAATACGCCGCTGGAAAGATGTATTGCAGATCGGAGGTTGGTACTAAAGCAATACACCGCTGGCAACTTACCTTGCGCATCGGAGGTTGGTACTGAAGCAATACCCCGCTGGAAACTTGACTTGCAGATCGGAGGTTTTTACTGAAGCAATACGCCGCTGGAAACATGTCTTGCAGATCGGAGGTTGGTACTAAAGCAAAACACTGCTGGCAACTTACCTTGCGGATCGCAGGTTGGTACTGAAGCAATACGCCGCTGGCAACATGTCTTGCAGATCGGAGGTTGGGACTGAAGCAATACGCCGCTGGAAACATGTCTTGCGGATCAGGGTTTGGTAATGAAGCAATACGCTTCTGGCAACATGTCTTGCAGATCGGAGGTTGATACTAAAGCAATACACCGCTGGTACCTTACCTTGCGGATCGGAGGTTGGTACTGAAGCAACAAGCCGCTGGAAACATGTCTTGCAGATCGGAGGTTGATACTAAAGCAATACACCGCTGGTAACTTACTTTGCGGATCGGAGGTTGGTACTGAAGCAACACGCCGCTGGAAACATGTCTTGCAGATCGGAGGTTGGTACTAAAGCTATAGGCCGCTGGAAACTTGACTTGCAGATCGGAGGTTGGTACTGAAGCAATACACCGCGGGCAACTTACCTTGCGCATCGGAGGTTGGTACTGAAGCAATACCCCGCTGGAAACTTGACTTGCAGATCGGAGGTTTTTACTGAAGCAATACGCCGCTGGAAACATGTCTTGCAGATCGGAGGTTGGTACTAAAGCAAAACACTGCTGGCAACTTACCTTGCGGATCGCAGGTTGGTACTGAAGCAATACGCCGCTGGCAACATGTCTTGCAGATCGGAGGTTGGGACTGAAGCAATACGCCGCTGGAAACATGTCTTGCAGATCGGAGGTTGATACTAAAGCAATACACCGCTGGCAACTTACCTTGCGGATCGGAGGTTGGTACTAAAGCTATAGGCCGCTGGAAACTTGACTTGCAGATCGGAGGTTGGTACTGAAGCAATACGCCGCTGGAAACATGTCTTGCAGATCGGAGGTTGGTACTGAAGCAATACGCCGCTGGAAACTTGACTTGCAGATCGGAGGTTGGTACTGAAGCAATACGCCGCTGGAAACATGTCTTGCAGATCAGAGGTGGGTACTAAAGGAGTACACCGCTGGTAACTTACCTTGCGCATCGGAGGTTGGTACTGAAGCAACACGCCGCTGGCAACTTGCCTTGCAGATCGGAGGTTGGTACTAACGCAATACACCGCTGGTAACTTACCTTGCGGATCGGAGGTTGGTACTGAAGCAATACGCCGCTGGCAACATGTCTTGCAGATCGGAGGTTGGTACTAAAGCAATACACAGCTGGCAATTTACCTTGCGGATCGGAGGTTGGTACTGAAGCAATACGCCGCTGGAAACATGTCTTGCAGATCGGAGGTTGGTACTAAAGCTATAGGCCGCTGGAAACTTGACTTGCAGATCGGAGGTTGGTACTGAAGCAATACGAAGCTGGAAACATGTCTTGCAGATCGGAGGTTGGTACTAACGCAATACACCGCTGGCAACTTGACTTGCATATCGGAGGTTGGGACTGAAGCAATACGCCACTGGAAACTTGACTTGCGGATCGGAGGTTGGTACTGAAGCAATACGCCGCTGCCAACATGTCTTGCGGATCGGAGGTTGGTACTGAAGCAACACGCCGCTGGCAACTTGCCTTGCAGATCGGAGGTTGGTACTAAAGCTATAGGCCGCTGGAAACTTGACTTGCAGATCGGAGATTGGTACTGAAGCAATACACCGCTGGCAACATGTCTTGCAGATCGGCGGTTGGTACTAAAGCAATACATCGCTGGTAACTTACCTTGCGGATCAGAGGTTGGTACTGAAGCAATACGCCGCTGGCAACATGTCTTGCAGATCGGAGGTTGGTACTAAAGCAATACGCCGCTGGCAACTTGCCTTGCAGATCGGAGATTGGTACTGAAGCAATACACCGCTGGCAACATGTCTTGCAGATCGGAGGTTGGTACTAAAGCAATACGCCGCTGGAAACTTGACTTGCAGATCGGAGGTTGGTACTGAAGCAATACGCCGCTGGAAAGATGTATTGCAGATCGGAGGTTGGTACTAAAGCAATACACCGCTGGCAACTTACCTTGCGCATCGGAGGTTGGTACTGAAGCAATACCCCGCTGGAAACTTGACTTGCAGATCGGAGGTTTTTACTGAAGCAATACGCCGCTGGAAACATGTATTGCAGACCGGAGGTTGGTACTAAAGCAATACGCCGCTGGCAACTTGCCTTGCAGATCGGAGATTGGTACTGAAGCAATACGCCGCTGGAAAGATGTATTGCAGATCGGAGGTTGGTACTAAAGCAATACACCGCTGGCAACTTACCTTGCAGATCGGAGGTTGCTACTAAAGCTATACGCCGCTGGAAACTTGACTTGCAGATCGGAGGTTGGTACTGAAGCAACACGCCGCTGGCAACTTGCCTTGCAGATCGGAGGTTGGTACTAAAGCAATACACCGCTGGCAACTTAACTTGCGCATCGGAGATTGGTACTGAAGCAATACGCCGCTGCCAACATGTCTTGCAGATCGGAGGTTGGTACTAAAGCAATACACCGCTGGCAACTTACATTGCAGATCGGAGGTTGGTACTAAAGCAATACACCGCTGGCAACTTACCTTGCGGATCGGAGGTTGGTTCTGAAGCAATACGCCGCTGGCAACTTGTCGTGCAAATCGTAGGTTGGTACTGAAGCAATACGCCGCTGGGAACTTGTCGTGCAAATCGGACGTTGGTACTGAAGCAATACGCCGCTGGGAACTTGTCGTGCAAATCGGAGGTTGGTACCGAAGCAATACGCCGCTGGGAACTTGTCGTGCAATTCGGAGGTTGGTACGAAAGCAATACGCCGCTGGCAACTTGTCGTGCAAATCGGAGGTTGGTACGAAAGCAATACGCCGCTGGCAACTTGTCGTGCAAATCGTAGGTTGGTACGAAAGCAATACGCCGCTGGCAACTTGTCGTGCAAATCGTAGGTTGGTACTGAAGCAATACGCCGCTGGCAACTTGTCGTGCAAATCGGAGGTTGGTACGAAAGCAATACGCCGCTGGGAACTTGTCGTGCAAATCGTAGGTTGGTACGAAAGCAATACGCCGCTGGCAACTTGTCGTGCAAATCGTAGGTTGGTACTGAAGCAATACGCCGCTGGGAACTTGTCGTGCAAATCGGAGGTTGGTACCGAAGCAATACGCCGCTGGGAACTTGTCGTGCAATTCGGAGGTTGGTACGAAAGCAATACGCCGCTGGCAACTTGTCGTGCAAATCGGAGGTTGGTACGAAAGCAATACGCCGCTGGCAACTTGTCGTGCAAATCGTAGGTTGGTACGAAAGCAATACGCCGCTGGCAACTTGTCTTGCAGATCGGAGGTTACTACTCAAGCAATACGCCGCTGGGAACTTGTCGTGCAATTCGGAGGTTGGTACGAAAGCAATACGCCGCTGGCAACTTGTCGTGCAATTCGAAGGTTGGTACCGAAGCAATACGCCGCTGGCAACTTGTCGTGCAATTCGGAGGTTGGTACGAAAGCAATACGCCGCTGGCAACTTGTCTTGCAGATCGGAGGTTACTACTCAAGCAATACGCCGCTGGGAACTTGTCGTGCAATTCGGAGGTTGGTACGAAAGCAATACGCCGCTGGCAACTTGTCGTGCAATTCGAAGGTTGGTACCGAAGCAATACGCCGCTGGCAACTTGTCGTGCAATTCGGAGGTTGGTACGAAAGCAATACGCCGCTGGCAACTTGTCTTGCAGATCGGAGGTTACTACTCAAGCAATACGCCGCTGGGAACTTGTCGTGCAATTCGGAGGTTGGTACGAAAGCAATACGCCGCTGGCAACTTGTCGTGCAAATCGTAGGTTGGTACTGAAGCAATACGCCGCTGGCAACTTGTCTTGCAGATCGGAGGTTACTACTCAAGCAATACGCCGCTGGGAACTTGTCGTGCAATTCGAAGGTTGGTACCGAAGCAATACGCCGCTGGCAACTTGTCGTGCAATTCGGAGGTTGGTACGAAAGCAAAACGCCGCTGGCAACTTGTCGTGCAATTCGAAGGTTGGTACCGAAGCAATACGCCGCTGGCAACTTGTCGTGCAATTCGGAGGTTGGTACGAAAGCAATACGCCGCTGGGAACTTGTCGTGCAATTCGGAGGTTGGTACCGAAGCAATACGCCGCTGGCAACTTGTCGTGCAATTCGGAGGTTGGTACGAAAGCAATACGCCGCTGGCAACTTGTCGTGCAAATCGGAGGTTGGTACGAAAGCAATACGCCGCTGGCAACTTGTCGTGCAAATCGTAGGTTGGTACCAAAGCAATACGCCGCTGGCAACATGTCTTGCAGATCGGAGGTTGGTACTAAAGCTATAGGCCGCTGGAAACTTGGCTTGCAGATCGGACGTTGGTACTGAAGCAATACGCCGCTGGAAACATGTATTGCAGATCGGAGGTTGGTACTAAAGCAATACACCGCTGGCAACTTACCCTGCGCATCGGAGATTGGTACTGAAGCAATACACCGCTGGCAACATGTCTTGCCGATCGGAGGTTGGTACTAAAGCAATACACCGCTGGCAACTTACCTTGCAGATCGGAGGTTGGTACTGAAGCAATACGCTTCTGGCAACATGTCTTGCGGATCGGAGGTTGGTACTGAAGCAATACGCCGCTGGAAACATGTCTTGCAGATCGGAGGTTGATACTAAAGCAATACACCGCTGGCAACTTACCTTGCGGATCGGAGGTTGGTACTGAAGCAATACGCTTCTGGCAACATGTCTTGCGGATCGGAGGTTGGTACTGAAGCAATACGCCGCTGGAAACATGTCTTGCAGATCGGAGGTTGATACTAAAGCAATACACCGCTGGCAACTTACCTTGCGGATCGGAGGTTGGTACTAAAGCAATACACCGCTGGCAACTTACCTTGCAGATCGGAGGTTGGTACTGAAGCAATACGCTTCTGGCAACATGTCTTGCGGATCGGAGGTTGGTACTGAAGCAATACGCCGCTGGAAACATGTCTTGCAGATCAGAGGTTGATACTAAAGCAATACACCGCTGGCAACTTACCTTGCGGATCGGAGGTTGGTACTGAAGCAATACGCCGCTGGAAACATGTCTTGCAGATCGGAGGTTGGTACTAAAGCAATACACCGCTGGCAACTTACCTTGCGGATCGGAGGTTGGTACTGAAGCAATACGCCGCTGGCAACATGTCTTGCAGATCGGAGGTTGGTACTAAAGCTATAGGCCGCTGCCAACTTACATTGCAGATCGGAGGTTGGTACTAAAGCTATAGGCCGCTGGAAACTTGGCTTGCAGATCGGACGTTGGTACTGAAGCAACACGCCGCTGGAAACATGTCTTGCAGATCGGAGGTTGGTACTGAAGCAATACGCCGCTGGAAACTTGACTTGCAGATCGGAGGTTGGTTGAAGCAATACGCCGCTGGAAACATGTCTTGCAGATCAGAGGTGGGTACTAAAGGAGTACACCGCTGGTAACTTACCTTGCGCATCGGAGGTTGGTACTGAAGCTATAGGCCGCTGGAAACTTGACTTGCAGATCGGAGATTGGTACTGAAGCAATACACCGCTGGCAACATGTCTTGCAGATCGGCGGTTGGTACTAAAGCAATACATCGCTGGTAACTTACCTTGCGGATCAGAGGTTGGTACTGAAGCAATACGCCGCTGGCAACATGTCTTGCAGATCGGAGGTTGGTACTAAAGCAATACGCCGCTGGCAACTTGCCTTGCAGATCGGAGATTGGTACTGAAGCAATACACCGCTGGCAACATGTCTTGCAGATCGGAGGTTGGTACTAAAGCAATACGCCGCTGGAAACTTGACTTGCAGATCGGAGGTTGGTACTGAAGCAATACGCCGCTGGAAAGATGTATTGCAGATCGGAGGTTGGTACTAAAGCAATACACCGCTGGCAACTTACCTTGCGCATCGGAGGTTGGTACTGAAGCAATACCCCGCTGGAAACTTGACTTGCAGATCGGAGGTTTTTACTGAAGCAATACGCCGCTGGAAACATGTATTGCAGACCGGAGGTTGGTACTAAAGCAATACGCCGCTGGCAACTTGCCTTGCAGATCGGAGATTGGTACTGAAGCAATACGCCGCTGGAAAGATGTATTGCAGATCGGAGGTTGGTACTAAAGCAATACACCGCTGGCAACTTACCTTGCAGATCGGAGGTTGCTACTAAAGCTATACGCCGCTGGAAACTTGACTTGCAGATCGGAGGTTGGTACTGAAGCAACACGCCGCTGGCAACTTGCCTTGCAGATCGGAGGTTGGTACTAAAGCAATACACCGCTGGCAACTTAACTTGCGCATCGGAGATTGGTACTGAAGCAATACGCCGCTGCCAACATGTCTTGCAGATCGGAGGTTGGTACTAAAGCAATACACCGCTGGCAACTTACATTGCAGATCGGAGGTTGGTACTAAAGCAATACACCGCTGGCAACTTACCTTGCGGATCGGAGGTTGGTTCTGAAGCAATACGCCGCTGGCAACATGTCTTGCAGATCGGAGGTTGGTACTAAAGCTATAGGCCGCTGGAAACTTGGCTTGCAGATCGGACGTTGGTACTGAAGCAATACGCCGCTGGAAACATGTATTGCAGATCGGAGGTTGGTACTAAAGCAATACACCGCTGACAACTTACCTTGCGCATCGGAGATTGGTACTGAAGCAATACACCGCTGGCAACATGTCTTGCAGATCGGAGGTTGGTACTGAAGCAATACGCCGCTGGGAACTTGTCGTGCAAATCGGAGGTTGGTACCGAAGCAATACGCCGCTGGGAACTTGTCGTGCAATTCGGAGGTTGGTACGAAAGCAATACGCCGCTGGCAACTTGTCGTGCAAATCGGAGGTTGGTACGAAAGCAATACGCCGCTGGCAACTTGTCGTGCAAATCGTAGGTTGGTACGAAAGCAATACGCCGCTGGCAACTTGTCGTGCAAATCGTAGGTTGGTACTGAAGCAATACGCCGCTGGCAACTTGTCGTGCAAATCGGAGGTTGGTACGAAAGCAATACGCCGCTGGGAACTTGTCGTGCAAATCGTAGGTTGGTACGAAAGCAATACGCCGCTGGCAACTTGTCGTGCAAATCGTAGGTTGGTACTGAAGCAATACGCCGCTGGGAACTTGTCGTGCAAATCGGAGGTTGGTACCGAAGCAATACGCCGCTGGGAACTTGTCGTGCAAATCGTAGGTTGGTACGAAAGCAATACGCCGCTGGCAACTTGTCGTGCAAATCGTAGGTTGGTACTGAAGCAATACGCCGCTGGGAACTTGTCGTGCAAATCGGAGGTTGGTACCGAAGCAATACGCCGCTGGGAACTTGTCGTGCAATTCGGAGGTTGGTACGAAAGCAATACGCCGCTGGCAACTTGTCGTGCAAATCGGAGGTTGGTACGAAAGCAATACGCCGCTGGCAACTTGTCGTGCAAATCGTAGGTTGGTACGAAAGCAATACGCCGCTGGCAACTTGTCTTGCAGATCGGAGGTTACTACTCAAGCAATACGCCGCTGGGAACTTGTCGTGCAATTCGGAGGTTGGTACGAAAGCAATACGCCGCTGGCAACTTGTCGTGCAATTCGAAGGTTGGTACCGAAGCAATACGCCGCTGGCAACTTGTCGTGCAATTCGGAGGTTGGTACGAAAGCAATACGCCGCTGGCAACTTGTCTTGCAGATCGGAGGTTACTACTCAAGCAATACGCCGCTGGGAACTTGTCGTGCAATTCGGAGGTTGGTACGAAAGCAATACGCCGCTGGCAACTTGTCGTGCAATTCGGAGGTTGGTACCGAAGCAATACGCCGCTGGCAACTTGTCGTGCAATTCGGAGGTTGGTACGAAAGCAATACGCCGCTGGCAACTTGTCTTGCAGATCGGAGGTTACTACTCAAGCAATACGCCGCTGGGAACTTGTCGTGCAATTCGGAGGTTGGTACGAAAGCAATACGCCGCTGGCAACTTGTCGTGCAATTCGAAGGTTGGTACCGAAGCAATACGCCGCTGGCAACTTGTCGTGCAATTCGGAGGTTGGTACGAAAGCAATACGCCGCTGGCAACTTGTCTTGCAGATCGGAGGTTACTACTCAAGCAATACGCCGCTGGGAACTTGTCGTGCAATTCGGAGGTTGGTACGAAAGCAATACGCCGCTGGCAACTTGTCGTGCAAATCGTAGGTTGGTACTGAAGCAATACGCCGCTGGCAACTTGTCTTGCAGATCGGAGGTTACTACTCAAGCAATACGCCGCTGGGAACTTGTCGTGCAATTCGAAGGTTGGTACCGAAGCAATACGCCGCTGGCAACTTGTCGTGCAATTCGGAGGTTGGTACGAAAGCAAAACGCCGCTGGCAACTTGTCGTGCAATTCGAAGGTTGGTACCGAAGCAATACGCCGCTGGCAACTTGTCGTGCAATTCGGAGGTTGGTACGAAAGCAATACGCCGCTGGGAACTTGTCGTGCAATTCGGAGGTTGGTACCGAAGCAATACGCCGCTGGCAACTTGTCGTGCAATTCGGAGGTTGGTACGAAAGCAATACGCCGCTGGCAACTTGTCGTGCAAATCGGAGGTTGGTACGAAAGCAATACGCCGCTGGCAACTTGTCGTGCAAATCGTAGGTTGGTACCAAAGCAATACGCCGCTGGCAACTTGTCGTGCAAATCGTAGGTTGGTACGAAAGCAATACGCCGCTGGCAACTTGTCGTGCAAATCGTAGGTTGGTACCAAAGCAATACGCCGCTGGCAACTTGTCGTGCAGATCGGAGGTTACTACTCAAGCAATACGCCGCTGGGAACTTGTCGTGCAATTCGGAGGTTGGTACGAAAGCAATACGCCGCTGGCAACTTGTCGTGCAAATCGGAGGTTGGTACGAAAGCAATACGCCGCTGGGAACTTGTCTTGCCGAACGATGACTGCTCCGTTTCAAAAATTATTACTCCGAAAGTACGCATCGGAGCTGTCTGTATTTTCTATATGTGTCTTAAAACGCACCGTTTAATCGATTGATATTGCTGAAATTCGTGAAAAATAAATTTTGAAAGAGTTTCATACGTCGGTGAATGCGCCGCGGGACTTAGAAAATTTTCGGAGCACGCCGCGAGAACGATCGCTGCTCCGTTTCAAAAATTATTACTCCGAAAGTACGCATCGGAGCAGTTTGCATTTTCAATATGTGTCTTAAAACGCACCGTTTAATCGATTGATATTGTTGAAATTCGTGAAATATAAATTTTGAAAGAGTTTCATACGTCGGTGAATGTGCCGCTGGGACTTAGAAAATTTTCGGAGCACGCCGCGAGAACGATCGCTGCTCCGTTTCAAAAATTATTACTCCGAAAGTACGCATCGGAGCAGTCTGCATTTTCAATATGTGTCTTAAAACGCACCGTTTAATCGATTGATATTGTTGAAATTCGTGAAAAATAAATTTTGAAAGAGTTTCATACGTCGGTGAATGTGTCGCTGGGACTTAGAAAATTTTCGGAGCACGCCGCGAGAACGATCGCTGCTCCGTTTCAAAAATTATTACTCCGAAAGTACGCATCGGAGCAGTTTGCATTTTCAATATGTGTCTTAAAACGCACCGTTTAATCGATTGATATTGTTGAAATTCGTGAAAAATAAATTTTGAAAGAGTTTCATACGTCGGTGAATGTGTCGCTGGGACTTAGAAAATTTTCGGAGCACGCCGCGAGAACGATCGCTGCTCCGTTTCAAAAATTATTACTCCGAAAGTACGCATCGGAGCAGTCTGCATTTTCAATATGTGTCTTAAAACGCACCGTTTAATCGATTGATATTGTTGAAATTCGTGAAAAATAAATTTTGAAAGAGTTTCATACGTCGGTGAATGTGCCGCAGGGACTTAGAAAATTTTCGGAGCACGCCGCGAGAACGATCGCTGCTCCGTTTCAAAAATTATTACTCCGAAAGTACGCATCGGAGCAGTCTGCATTTTCAATATGTGTCTTAAAACGCACCGTTTAATCGATTGATATTGTTGAAATTCGTGAAAAATAAATTTTGAAAGAGTTTCATACGTCGGTGAATGTGCCGCGGGACTTAGAAAATTTTCGGAGCGCACCGCTCCGAGTAGTACGCTCGGCCATTATTTGCAATTATTTTTGTTAATATGCTTCAGAACGAATTTTTAATACGATATTTGTTGTTAAAACGCCAATTGTTACAATGATCTAACATTAAAAATCGTTTAAGAACATTATTAAAAAAGTTTACTCTTGACCGTGAGAGCTAAAAAATTTTCGGAGTACCGTGATATATAATGAAAAGTTGTGTATTTTATGTAGAATAATCTAGTAATGTGAAAATTTGTTGAATTTGAGAACGCCTTTTTTCGCGGTGAACGTGCCGCGGGACTTGGAAAATTTTCGGAGCGCGCCGCTCCGAGTAGTACGCTCGCCCATTATTTGCAATTATTTTTGTTAATATGCTTCAGAACGAATTTTTATTACGATATTTGTTGTTAAAACACTAATTGTTACAATGATCTAACATTAAAAATCGTTTAAGAACATTATTAAAGAAGTTTACTCTTGACCGTGAGGACTTAGAGAATTTTCGGAGCGCGCCGCTCCAAGTAGTACGCTCGCCCATTATTTGCAATTATTTTTGTTAATATGCTTCAGAACGAATTTTTATTACGATATTTGTTGTTAAAACACTAATTGTTACAATGATCTAACATTAAAAATCGTTTAAGAACATTATTAAAAAAGTTTACTCTTGACCGTGAGAGCTAAAAAATTTTCGGAGTACCGTGATATATAATGAAAAGTTGTG